>APFE031284423.1:11793-59472 GCA_000404065.3 Pinus taeda
TTTTGTCCCTGCCATTTGTCCATTCCCGACCATCGCACCCTACGGAGGAGCCATTCAGTATGCATCGCACCTTGTACACTGGGAAGGTGATATGCATCGCACCCTCTGCACTGGGTTTTCAGTATGGTCCAGTTTTGACCATTTAATGAGCAGTTTTCAGTGGAGAACTTCTGGGAGATGATGTAATCAGCTGACCTTGTTCCTTTAGGCAGTGAAGCAACACTTTTAGGGACTTAGGAGCCCTTAGTTTATGGACATTTATGATTGGGGTTGAAGTGCCCAAAAATGTCTATAACACCTGGGTTCAACACTTTGGACGAGATACCATGGTCCAAAACCATAGATCCAAATACCAAGAACCAAAAATGTTGAGATTTTTTGTTTTGAATAAAATAGGCAAAATCTCAGTAGATGACAACAACAGGAATTAGTTCCTAGATTAGCTCCAGTTTGTTGGGAGGAAGTTAATGCATCCTAAATTTGATGTGAGAGGATTTATGAGGCAGTTAGATTCTCTTTGCTATATAACAGGTATCCATACGGATTGTTTCATGAGGGTGAGAGTTTGTGAGGATTTAATTATGTAATCTCCTGTTTGATTAATAAGATTGCCGATGCCTATGTTGTGTGGACGTAGCCCAGATTGGTTGGGTGAACCACGTTAAAACTCTGTGTCTTATGTGCTTATTTATTTGCTGAGTATTTTGTTTAATTGCGGTGCATCTGATCTCCAACAAGTGGTATTAGAGCGAGTTGGAGGTGCTGGTGCTGAGAGGATTCTCTGCATGCGTGGTGGATTAAAGACTGGCTGATGCATGGAGTCTTCTCTTAAGTAAACGTTGCTTGATGCATGGAGTCTTCTCTTAAGTAAACGCTACTTGATGCATGGAGTCTTCTCTTAAGTAAATGTTGTATGATGTTGGAGTCTGCATTTGGAGGCGTGGCACAGCTGGAGTGCGTGCGTGGAGGTATTACATCTACGTGGAGCGTTTATATTACACTACGTTAAGAGCATCTGCGTGGAGTGTTGCTGCTGCACAACTCCTGTGTTAAGAGCATCTGCATGGAGAATTGCTGCTGCACAACTCCTGCGTTAAGAGCATCTATGTGGAGCGTTGCTGCTGCAGAACTCCTGCATTAAGAGCATCCAAAAATGCTTGTGTAAGTTCTGTAAAAATGTTTGGGATGCCATTCATCCAACGCAAAAGGTTTATGAGATCGTTGGTAAACTTGAGATCTCCCATGCTTATTCTAATTTTTAAACAAGTTCGTAGTTGTTCAATCGCCAACAACCAGCAGTAGGGAGGGAGAAACCATTGGTGTAAAAAATCGTGTAATCATTTCACCCAAGCAAAAATTGGATCTCTTGCCAAAATGCATGACAGTGTGGAAGAGCAGCGAGTGGGACACTGAGTGCAAGTGGTCACGGCGGGCCATTCATGTGAGCGGGAGGAAACAAACAAAGTGGAGCATTTATATATACTGCATGGAGGTATCTTTTTTGCCTACGTGGAGACTGAAATCATTGTGTGAGGTTGCTGGTATGTATCACCATAATTTGTATAAATTGCTAGTGCGTTGAGTAGATGATGTGCATAATTCCTGGTACTGCTGCGTGCGCATTGTTATATGGCCAATAGTTAATAAGCCATAAATCAAAACATTAACGGATGTATCAAACAGTTGCATTGGTTTAGTGCAAACCACATTCAGTGTTTTTTTTTTGAAAATTGGTCTTTTATAAGGAGCAAAATTATTTACACATGGGTTGCCGTGGAGCAGTGGATTTGAAAGTTTTCTTTTTAACACAGCTATCATGAAATGTTGTTATTTTGCATATTTGAAACAAAACAAAATAGAGGGGGACTTGTTTTATGGTAATGTACCATGATATTTAAAAACAAAGGCTACAAGGCATAGGCAGTTTTTTTTATTGTTGGTATTTAAACGTTGGTTTTGGAGGTTATTATGTTTTTTGCTGATACAAGATGGCGAAAACTCAAAGTGCCCGGTTTGAAATTGAGAAGTTTAATGGCAAGAATAATTTCAAGATCTGGAAGGTGAAGATGCATGATTTACTTGTCCAACATGGCATGGCAAAGGCGTTGTCAGCCTTACAACATCACAGATAATGATTGGGTCGAGATGGATGAAAGAGCGATAAGTGCAATTCGACTGTGTCTAGCTGATGATGTCCTATTTAATATCGTGTCGGAGACAACAACTGCTAGTTTGTGGACGAAACTGGAGAAACTGTACATGACCAAATCCTTAACCAATAGGATTCTCCTGAAGCGATAGTTGTACAATTTGCAAATGAAGGAAGGTACATCGATTGTTGATCATTTAAATGCTTTTAATACTCTTCTTGTGCAATTACAAAGTATAGAAGTAGAAATTTCATCCGAGGATAAAGCTATTACTTTATTGTGCTCGTTGCCTGAGTCATGAGATCATTTTGTTACTTCTATAAGTCTTAGTTCATCAGAAACTATTGAGTTTGATGATGTAGTTGCATCCTTATTATCAGAAGAAACAAGGAGGAGGTTGCATTCCGAAACCTCTACATCATAAGCTATGATGGTTAGAGGTCATTCGAAAGAAAGATGCCCCAGGAAGTTGAGCGACCCACGTTCAAAGTCGAAAGGGAAGAAGAGTAAGCTAAAGTGCTAGTTTTGTGGAAAATCAGGGCATTTAAAGAAGGACTGCTGGAAGCGACAACAGCAAAATTCAAAAGCAGATTCTTCGACAGAGAAGAAGGAGGCAAATGTGACAGATACAGGTTCAACATCTAGTTCATGTATGAGTGATGAAGTATTATCAGTTAATGTGTCAAATCATGGTCAACATTGGTTGTTAGATTCCGGTGCATCAAACCACATGTGTATCCATAAAGAATGGTTTAAGGAATATAAATCAATTAATGATGGAGTTGTGTACATGGATAATGATGTAACATATAATATTGTGGGGATTGGGAGAATACAACTACAAATGTTTGATGGGACAACTAGAATATTAACTGATGTGAGGCATGTACCAGATTTAAGGAAAAATTTGATTTCATTAGGAGCACTTGATTCAAATGGATATAAAACATTAATTCAAGGTGGAGTAATGAAAATTTACAAAGTCATTTTACTAGTTATGAAAGCTAAGAAAGTAGGAAATCTATTTCAGTTAGAAGGAGGTACAGGATCAGATTTGTGTCTACGGAGTCTGAACATGATAGTAGTTCCATTCACTTATGGCATCAAAGATTGGGGAATATGAGTGAAAGAGGGTTGAAAGTTTTGGCTGATCAAAAGTTACTTCCAAATCTAAAGTCTCGAAAGTTAGATTTCTGTAAGCATTGTCTGTTTGGAAAACAAAGTAAAAAAAAGTTTAAAACATGAAAACATACTAGTAAAGGAATACTTGATTATATCCATTCAGATGTCTGGGGACCAGCCCCTACAACCTCATATGGTGGTTCGTCTTATTTTGTATCATTTATTGATGAATTTTCTAGGAAGGTGTGGGTCTACATGTTGAAAAGAAAGTCTGATGTTTTTTCAGTTTTCAAGAAGTTTAGAGCATTGGTAGAAAACAACATTGGTAGATCAATAAAGTGTTTAAGAACTGACAATGGTGGTGAGTTTACTTCCAAGGAGTTTGACAGATATTGCAAGGATGCAGGGATCGAGAGACATAAGACCACGGTTTATACTGCTTAGCAAAATGGAGTTGCTGAACGCATGAACAAGACTCTTCTAGAGAGAGCACGGAGTATGCTGAGTATCGCCGAGTTGCAAAAGGAGTTGTGGACAGAAGGGGTGGCAACAACTTGTTATGTGATAAACTGATCTCCATCGACGGCGATAGACTGCAAGATTTCGCAAGAGGTATGGAAAGGACACCCTTGTGACTATTCTAAACTCATAGTGTTTGGTTGTGATGCATATGCTCTAGTGCCTAAACATCAGCGAACTAAGTTAGATCCAAAGTCTAAAAGGTATATCTTTGTTGGGTGTGGTATTGGAACAAAGGGATATAGATTCTGGGATCCTACTACTCGCAAAATCATCATCAATAGAGATGTAAAGTTTAATGAGTCCTCTCTTATACAGTTAGATGTAGATAGTAGATTGAAACAGGATGATGTATCTGACTTTCATCACATTCAGTTTGATAGCATTTCTAATGATAGTCATGATGACCATAGTTCAGATACTAGTCATGAACAGGTTTCAGAATCAGAACATGAACAAGGTTCAGGTTTACATCATGAACAGGTCTCAGATACTGATTGGCAAGAAGTTCCTATAGATGGTAGTCAGCCAATCGAGGAAGCGCCAGAAACATCCTTAAGGAGGTTGACAAGAATCAAACAACCACTGAGAAGGTATGATGATTATGTTACTTCAGTTGCATTTACTGCTAATGACGATGAACCTCTGTGCTATGAGGAAGCAATAGAAGGTTCGAAAAGTGACAAGTGGAAAGCAGCCATGAAGGACGAAATGATGGCCTTGAGTAAGAACTGCACATGGGATCTGGTTGAGCTTCCGAAAGACAGGAAAACTGTGGGGTGTAAATGGGTTTTCAAGCTGAAACGGGGTGTGAATGATACGAAAGATAGGTAAAAAGAGCGACTGGTTGCAAAAGGGTTTTCTTAGAAAGCCAGTATTGACTTTCATGAGATTTTTTCACCAGTCGTTAAAATTGTTTTAATTAGAATTGTGTTAGCATTAGTGGCTTTGCTTGATTTAGAGTTGTAGCAATTAGATGTTAAGACTGCATTTCTACATGGTGACTTAGATGAGGAAATTTATATGGAACAACCAGAAGGGTTTGTTCAGCATCACAATGAGAAATTTTGTCTGCAGGCTCAAGAAGTCATTATATTGGCCTGAAGCAGTCGCCTCGACAGTGGTATATAGAAGTTTGATTCTCTTCATGTTGAGTCAGAAATATTGTTAGAAGTGAATATGATCATTGTGTTTATTTTAAGCAATTGAAAAATGGCATATTCATTATCTTAGTATTGTATGTTGACGATATGCTTTTAGCAAGCAAAAGCATAGAAGAAATCAACAGGTTGAAGGCTCATATGGCAAGGACATTTGATATGAAAGATCTAGGAGCAGGAAGACAAATTTTTGGCATGGAGATTTTCAGAGATAGGAGAAATGGTTAGCTATGGCTATCACAACAAAAGTATATTGAGAAAATACTTTTGAGATTTGGTATGAATAATGTGAAGCCTGTGTCAGTCCCTTTAGCTTCCCATTTTAATCTTTCTTCGAGTTTATGTCCTAATACAGATGAAGAAAATGATTATATGTCTCGAATTCCATATGCCAATGTAGTATGGTGTTTAATGTATGCGATGGTTTTTACTCGACCAGATATTTCACATGCAGTTGGGGTTGTCATCAGGTACATAGAAAATCCGGGTAAAGAACACTGGTCAGTAGTGAAATGGGTGCTTCGGTACTTGAGAGGCACAAGTAGTTATTGTATTACTTACAATAAGAGTAGTGAATTTGTTTGCGGATATGTTGATTCCGATTTTGTAGGTGATTTGGATAGGAGAAGGTCAACTTCAGGGTACGTCTTTACTCTTGCATGTGGAGCTATCAGCTAGATGTCAAAGCTACAGAACATTGTTGCTTTATCCACTACTGAAGCAGAATACATTGCTGCTTCTCATGCTTGCAAAGAAGCGATTTGGTTGAAAGGTTTGTTTGGTGAATTTGGTAGGTTGCAAGACAACATCAAGTTATTTTGTGACAGTCAAAGTGCAATACATTTGGCTAAGAATCTGGCCTATCATAGTAAATCGAAGCATATACCGATCAAGTACCATTTTGTAAGACAGGTTAACACTGAAAGGGGAGTCTCTCTTGAAAATGTGCATACAAAGGAGAATTGTGCAGACATGTTCACGAAACCAGTTTTGTTAGAGAAGCTACGCTGGCGTTTGGCTTCTCTTGGCTTGCAGAAAAGATAAAATAATAATAACAGGGCATCAGGATAATTGTTGTCAAGGTGGAGATTGTTGAGATTTTCTGTTTTGAATAAAATATGCAAAATCTCAGTAGATGACAACAATAGGAATTAGTTCCTAGATTAGCTCCAGTTTATTGGGAGGGAGTTAATGCATCCTAAATTTGATTTGAGAGGATTTATGAGGTAGTTAGATTCTCTTTGCTATATGATAGGTATCCATACGGATTGTTTCATGACGGTGAGAGTTTGTGAGGATTTAATTATGTAATCTTCTGTTTGATTAATAAGATTGTCGATGCCTATGTTGTGTGGACATGGCCCAGATTGGTTGGGTGAACCACGTTAAACCTATGTGTCTTATGTGCTTATTTATTTGCTGAGTATTTTGTTTAATTGTTGTGCATCTGATCTCCAACAAAAAACCAAGTTTTCCAAACTGTATGCGTTTTTCTATGCATGAAAGTGCATGTATACACATATGTGTTTTTTGGTGTGTTAATTTGTGTGTATACGCGGCTTGGTCAATGGGAACCTACGTATACGTCCTTTTCCTTTATTCTAAGATCCTGTGAGCCTGAACTATCATCTGCGTGATTTTCCGAGTGAGGTTCCATCAAGGACAATACCTATGCCATAGTGCCAATCTTGTGTCATAATGCCAACAATCTCCCTCTTTGGACTTGATGGCAACCCCAAGTCACTCTCCCCCTTTATCATCAAGGGAAAAGGGTTATGCTTCCCCTGAGTACATGCTGAAATCTTTGCTCTACTGAGGTGTGCTCCCCCTAATTGTAAGCAAGGTCTACAAAAATATATTCTACAAGAAGTACATGACTCTATACATCATAAATGACTGATACATACATCCATCTCCCAACCAAGTGGGGATATATCAATATTGACTCATCCACCCAACCAAGTTGGGATACACCAAAAGTTTATACATCCTAAGACAAGAACATTACATCATCCATCCCGAGCATAGTGGGGAAACAAGATAGGTCGTTACATGACCTTGATAATAAAAGAAATGCATGATATAGTGACCAAATATCTAAGACAAGGCTATGATAGTCATCAACAACTATCATCGGCGGCATCTGTCAATGACCATCTGAACCATCAACCATGATCACCCTATGCACCTATTCCACTTGAATAAAAAACAATTGTGAAGTTGTACCAAGATCTTCTAAGATAATGCCAACAATGCATTATTAGAAGTATATGCTCCCCTTGGACTTGTGCGAGATGGTCTCTATCAGACCCATATCAGACTCTTTTCATCGTGAGTCTGGCCCACTGTTTTTCTTCAAACCATCATATATGTGACTGTATCTGCAGAAACAGGGGTATGTATGTGGATGCTCTTCATGAGACTCATGTACAACCACTTTTCTCTAAAACAGATAAGTTTCAACAACAAGATGATGCATCAATTACTCCCAGCTTCTTTCTGAGGTATTCAAATGTCTCCCTGGGCAGTGGTTTGCTGAATATATTAGCAACTTGTTCCTTGGAGGGAACATACTCCAATTTTACCTTTTTTTTAAGCACTTGTTGCTAGAGAAAATGATATTTGATAGGTATGTTCTTGGTCTTTGAATGCATGACTGGATTCTTTGAAATACTGATCGCACTTGTATTATCACATAAAATGGAGATAGGTGGAGTACAAGTGATTTGAATGTCTTGTAATGTTTGCATCATCTAAAGGAGTTGTGTGCAACAAGATACAGTAGCCACATATTCTGCTTCAGCTGTAGATAATTCAATTGAACTTTGTTTCTTGTTGAACCAAGATACTAATTTGGAACCCATAAAGAATGCAACACCACTAGTGCTTTTTCTGTCATCCATGCTTCTTGCCTAATCTGCATCTGTATATGCATGAAATGTGAGATCTATATCTATAGGATACCATAAGCCATAGTTTTGTGTCCTTGAAGATATTTGAAAACCCTTTTAACTACTTGAAGGTTTGCTTCTTTTGGATTTTCCTGGAATCTTCCAACTATTTCCATTGCATGCATGATATCAGGTCGGGTACCTATCAGATAGAGCAGACTACCAGTCATGGATCTATAGGTTGGTTGATGTAGTGATGTTGATTCATCATTTGCACTAAGGCTGCATCCTGTTACCATAGAGGTGCATACTAGTTTCAAATCTTCCATGCCATATTTCTTCAAGATCTGCTTGAGGTACATGGTTTGCGATAGAAAGATACCGTCTTTGTTTTGTTGGACTTGTAAACAAAGAAAATATGTGAGCTCATCAAGAAGGGACATTTCAAATTCTTTCTTCATCAACAAAGCAAAGTTTTGACTCATGACTTCTTCATTGCTACCAAAGATGATATCTCAACATACAGAACAAGTATTAGCAATTTATCATTGTCATTTTTTATATATAGATTGTTATCTGCTGATAATTTTGAAGAACCTTGTTGATGGAGGTATTTTTCCAGACAATAATACCAAGCCCTTGGAGCTTGTTTAAGACCATAGAGAGCCTTTCTGAGTTTGCATACAAGTTTTGGATCATTTTGAAGGATGAATCCATCTGGTTGCAATATACACTTCTTCTTCTAAGTATCGATTTAGAAAGGCAAATTTCACATCCATTCAATATAATTTGAACTTATAAAAGATAGAAAGTGCAAGGAACATTCTTATGGCTTCAAGTCTAGTGACCGGTGCAAAAGTTTCTTCAAAGTCTATACCTTCTTGTTGAGCATGCCCTTTACAAACAAGTTTGGCCTTGTTTCTAATAACATCTCCATTTTCATTCAGCTTGTTTTTGAATATCCGTTTGGTCCCTAAGATATTCTTATCATTAGGTCTACGAACCAATTGCCAAGTGTTATTCTCTTCATTCTGCTCAAGTTCCTCATTCATGGCTTTGACCCAAAATTCATCTTTTCATGCTTCACTTATATTTCATGGTTCGACCGAGGAGAGCAATGCTAGATAGCTTGAAGCTTCTATGATAGTTCTTCTTGTTTGTACACCTACCTCTTTCTGCCCCAAAATTTGAGTCTTTGGATGGTTCTTTTGGACATACCAGGATGGAGTTTTTTCTTCTACCCTTATCGATTCTTCTGGTGCCTCATAAGTTTCTTCTTCAGAATTACTCTGATTTGGTGTTGGAGGATAGTCCTTGTCATCCTCAAAATCTTCAGTTTTTATCTACTTTGGATTGTTGCCTACTTCATCAACCACCACATCAATACTTTCAACAATTTTTGCAAGTCTTTTATTGTAACACTTATATCCTTTACTTCGGGAAGAGTAACCAAGGAGAGTGCCTTCATCTGCTATAGGTTCAAACTTGCCAAGCTTTTCATTAGTCCTTTTGATATAACATTTGCTTCCAAAAACTTTGAAGTATTTTACAGTAGGAGTCTTATCATACTAGCCCCAAGGGTTAGCTTAGTTGGTCAAAAACTGTGCCTCGCCATCTAGAGGTCACAAGGTCAAATCCACCCGAAGCCCTTGGGGTCAGGTCTTGAAGTAGGCTGAGGGGAAATTTAGCCTAGCTATCGCCCAGAGTTTTTCGTGGATGTAGCGATCACTCACTGACCAGGGTGCTCATGAACCACATGCAAAAAAAGAAAAAGGAGTCCTACCATACCAAAGTTCATGAGGAGTTTGATTATTGTTTACCCGAACGTTTGTTTTGTCGAGAATAGTAATGGAAGCAAATGAAGCTTCACCCCAGAAGGTTACAGGGGTTCCATACTCATCAAGCATAGCAAGCGCCATTTGTTGAACCCTTTTGTTCATCCTTTCCACCGCTCCATTTTGGTGAGGAGTCCTTGTAGTAGAGAATTCCCTTCTTATTCCATCTACTTCATAAAAGTCAAAAAATTCATCTGGGGTAAATTCCCCTCCTCGATTAGATCTGAGGCATTTGATTCTGCGATCTGATTCATTTTCAACCAAAGCTTTGAATTTTTTGAAAGCTTCATCTTTATGTCTTAGAAGTCCTATCCAACACATCCTGGAAAAGTCGTCAATGAACAATATAAAGTATTCTTCTCCACAAAGTGAATTTTTCGTTTATGGACCACATAAATCAATATGGACAAGTTCAAGTGGCTTACTAGCTGATCCTTCCTTCTTAGGGAAATGTGTTTTGGTTTTCTTACCAAACTGACATGATTTGCATATTGTATTGTTTGGATTACTAATGTCAGGAAGATCGCAAACAGCCTAATATTTGCATGCTTTCCTTATCTGAGGGAAGCTTAGATGCCCCAATCTTCTATGCCATAGCCAATGTTCATCATTTTTGCTTAGATAGCATTGTTGTTGTCCTCCCTTGAGTATGTATAGATTATTTGGAGTTCTTATGCCTTTGATCATTGTTTCTCCTATTTCAGGCTCACGAACGATACATCCATTTGATCGAAATAAATCCTCATTTCCTTGATCACACATTTGACTAACACTTAATAGATTATGCTTTAAGCCATGAACATACATAACATTTCTAGCTTTGACCTTTTCTTTCAAAAGAATAGAACCTTTACCTTTTATGAGTGCAGTAGTGTCATTTCCAAATGAGACCGTCCTTTCCTTTTATAAGACACTATATGATTGAAGTTTTTCTTTATCACCTGTCATATGCTTCGAGCATCGACTGTCGATGTACCATTGATTTTCCTATCCTTCTGCATATAAGGCTATACCACATCTTTCTGGTTGTAGTTCTTTCTTTCTCCATGTTTTGGGACCCAATGAAGCTTTCTCCTTCTGATATGTTTGTCGAAACTTACTCCTACATTCAGAATCTTCAAGACCGAAGTTGTTACAAATAGAGTATTCTATTTCATTTTCAAGAGCAAAAAAGTTATTGTAGGTTCTCTTCATTATCCCAGTCACACTTTTTTTATTTTGTGCCTCTCTAGTCACGATGGACTTGTAGGCAACACATTGAGTAGCTTTGTGTCCAAAGTTATGACATGAGAAACATTGGCCATTAAGTAAATTCCCGCGATTATCAAATCTGCTGACTAGGTGATTGTAGTTTCCATAGACATTCATTCTTGAGGAAAATTGAGAATGATTTACCTACAATTGGTTGTATCTTCTATTCATCCTTGAAGTACATTGACCCTGATTTACCTGGTGATCTGCTTTATGCCTTTGTTGATGATTGTCAACCTGTTCACTTCTCCTTACAGCATCAAGATAACTTTTGGAGGTTGATGGCTTCTGTGCTTGAGATGCTTCTTTAGTATATACAAGACCTATCTTGATTAGAGGAGAACACTGCACTTTTATAATGTCATCTAAAGTTTTAGATCCTTTAACAAATCTAAGATTAAGAACTTTTTTTTTTCTCAATATCTTTTCTAAGTCCCACAATTTCACATCCTAACTTTTCATTGTGTTTTTCCCTTTTAGCAAGTTGGAATGTCAGAGTATTTATAATCATACTCTTTTCTTCTCAACAAATTTTAAGTTTAGAAATTTCTTCATAGAGACCATATTCATCTATAGCATCCAAAAAATCATCATCTTCAAAAGCCATCAAAAGTCTATAATCATTACCATGTTCATCTTCATCACTATTTGAAAATCCATCGCTATCTTCATGTGTATAACAAATCTTCTTACTTACATTTTGTTTTCTATTACATTTAACTAGTTCCTTACCTTTATTAGGCTTATCTTTATGAGGACATTTGGCTGCATAGTGACCGACTCTTCCATAAGCAAAGCATTTGAAAGGTAGCTTACCTCTGAATCTTCCAGAACCCTGTTGAAGGTTCTTGACAAAGTTTGATTCTTCCTCTCCTTCTAATGTATGTCCTGACTCATTGTATTCTCCTTTTCCTGAAGCTTTGAATGTGGCTTCTCTCATGTCTGATGGGCCCCCTTTTCTCATTTCAAAAGCAGTTAGAATTCTATGCAGCTGTGACATGGTAATACTCTGAAGATTCTGCTTTTCTTCTATGGAAGAAACTTTTGATTCAAACTTAGAAGGAAAAGATCTTAGAACCTTTTCAACTAAAGTAACTTCGTTTATCTCTTCACCCAGGTTTTTCATGCAATTAATAATCTCATCTATACGTAAGAAATAATTAGCCACACTTTCATCATTTCACATTCTGAGAGTTTCATATTGAATTATGAGAGATTGTAGTTTTGCACGTTTTACCTGATCGTCTCCTTCATAACTTAGAATGATCTTATCCCATATTTATTTGGTAGTTTTCAGCTGCATAATCTTGACAAATTTTGATTGAGATAGACTCCCCAATAGAGTATTGATAGCCTTTGCATTTGTTTCATACTGCTTTTTACCAGTAGTATTTGTAGGAGTTGTTGATGGAAATGTGTATCCTCCTTCCACAATATCCCAAATTTCTATGCTAAGAGATTGAAGATAGGTTGTGGTTCTTACCTTCCAATAGATGAAGTTGCTCCCATCAAAGATTGGTGGCCTGATGGATGCCTCTTTTTCATAGTTTCTCATGATGATAGATATTCCTTTAAGTGATCAAGCTTCTTCTGAAGGACGTGCTTTGATTCCAATTGTTAGAAATAATACTGAGGGTGGGGGGTGAATCAGTATTAGCAATTTAAAAAAAATTCATTTCCATAAACAAATTGATATACGCTACTTCTGTTAATTAAACATACGTATATACACAACTGTGTGTAGAGAAAACCACGTATATCTTGCAGACTTCTAATTTAGTTAGTTGATCTTAATCTGTGTATCAGAACCATAAAACAGTAATCAAGTCTAGTAAACAATACAGAAAATCACACACATGAACATAAGATATAATGTGGAAACCTAATGTGGGTGAAAACCACCTACAACAATTCGTCTCTATCTTCTTATAATAAGAAACTTCTTTTTACAATATTATTATACTAGTGTAGTCTTATACTAGTACGTAGGCTTCTACTTGCAGAAGGCTACAACGTTCTCTCATTCTCTAGCTTCTCTTGGAAGGGAGCTACAACCCCCTGAGCTCTTGTACTAGCTGATGTACTAGTATGTAGGTGCTGACCTACAAAAGACTACAACCTTCTCTTTTCTTCTAGGGACCACGTTTCATAAATTTTTAGACTGGATCCATTAATAACATCAATCAAACATCAAATATATCTGCATCAAGCAATCTCCTTTGCACCAACCAAAAACTGAATCAAAAAATCACTTCTCTGAATGTTGTAACTAGAATACAGTAATAGTACCAAAACCCAACCATAACCCAGAACACTGCAACAGTAAACAGAAGTAGCTAAAACATATTTTATGAGATGTATGCTACTTCAATATGTAGAACCTGCATGCATACGCTATTATATTAAGGCAAACTTGCGTATACACTATTTTGAATTACCGAACCAACGTGTATACGTGCCTTTTCTATGCTGAACCTACATACAGATCTATAAAATATAATTTACCCTTTTCAACTATTCAGACATCAGTTATACCTAGATCATCAGTTTTATAGATCAAGTCATGCGCCAAATATAACAGATCAAAATCACAAAGAGATACTTCTCTTCCAGCCTTAAGATCTTGACCCATCAATAGAACCTTTCCTTCTTCTAGCACTTAGGTTCCTCCTTGATTCAGATCCAGCTAAGCACCGTAACCTAATAACCTGTATTCTAGATCTTGCTCTTCATCAGATATTCAATCCTTGAGTTCCCTTGCCCAATGATATCCTTCCCATTTTATATCTTTAGGCCTTATTCAATACCATGATCCAAAACCACTTAGAACTAATTCTTGGGTCCAAATACTTGGGTTCAACACTTTAGATGAGATACCATGGTCCAAAACCATAGGTCCAAATATCAAGGACCAAAAGCCAAGTTTTCCAAACTGTATGCTCTTTTCTATGCATGAAAGTGCATGTATACACATATGTGCCTTTTGGTCTGTTAATCCGCATGTATATGCAACTTGGTCAATGAGAACCCGCACATACCTCCTTTTCCTTTATTCTAAGAGCCTGTGAGCCTGAACTATCATCTGAGTGATTTGCCAAGTGAGTTGCCATCAAGGACAATATCTGTGCCATAGTGCAAAGCCTGTGTCATAATGCCAACAAGTTGTTTAGTAACCTGGAGGAGAAAGATCTCCAAATGCATATCGAGATGGGTGGTAATGGGAGGTATAGTGCTACGGGATTGGGCACAGTTACTTTTGAGAGAGACCATGATGCTCCTCTCATTTTGAGGGATTTTATGTATGTGCTTGGGTTGTGAATTTCCCAAAAGGAAAGTCGTTCCTTCGACACATAGCCACGGGTAAAGAAAAGTAGATAGGGATTTGAGTTAAGAATCTTTATAAACAGGAGGTAGAAGATTGTGCTTGTTTGAGCACAAAAGAAGAGAAGGTATAGAGATGATACATTGGTGAGTTGTGGCACAGGTGATTGGGCCACTTGCATCATGGGGCTTTGAAAATCATGTAGCAGACCTCTACTGATCTTCCCAAAGGTATGGTAGAGAATGTTGATACATGCAAGGGGTGTACTTTGGAAAAATAAACCAAGTCTTCCTTTCATGATAGAGACAATCGAGCAGAGGTGATTCTACAGTGTGTCCATTCAGATGTGTGTGGACTAGTCTTGACATAATCCACAACCAAACAAATGTATTATGTTATATCCGTTGATGAATTTTCTCATAAATGTTGAATATTTTTCTTGTTGAAGAAGGATAAAACTTTCACAATTTTTTGTGAGTTTAAAGCATTGGTCGAGAAAGAGTATAGCAAGAAAGTTTAAGCTCTGAGGAGTGATAATGGTTGTGAGTATGTCGCAAATGAGTGTAATAACTTCTATGTATCAGAAGGAATTAAAGGGGAGTTGATGACACCCCATAACCCACAACAGAATGGGGTGGCCAAGAGGAAGAAAATAAGCATTATAGGGGAAACAACACAATGATTTATTTACAGAACCATAGCTTGCATCAGATTCTTGCGATGAAGACACATTTCAGTAAGAGACCAGATGTTGGTCACTTCATGATTTTTGGGTCATCGATGTATTTCCATGTGAAAAAAGATGCATGGAAGAATCTTGAGCTGATAGCAGAGCTAGGGATATTTGTGGGGTACATTGATACACATCACAACTATTGGGTGTACTTGCTAACCAATAGGATGATAGTGGTTCACATGGATGTCAGATTCGATGAGGAGAAATCCATTCAAGTTTTCTTTGAGAGGGAGATTGAGCTACATGTAGTTGAGGAGCCTCAGATTAATGTGGAGCAACTGCATGTAGAGGATCTGGGAGTGGAGACGTCCACTCAGGAAAAGTCTTCGAAAGACAACAAAAATAAGACTAGAGAGGCTGATAGGTTATTGCATGATTCATGGGAGAATGTGGGAGCACCCACATTTCAGCACAGGCAGAGGAGGTAACCTGAGAGGTACACTAGATACATGGCTCTTGTGAGCAGACGTGATGAGATAGAGCCATGTTCTTGCGAGGAATAATCATAGAAACTGGTTTGGGTTGATGCCATGGTGGAGGAGTATGAATCCATAGTTCGTAACAATGCCTGGGATGTGGTCCCAAGACCAGAGGATAAGCCAGTGGTGAGCTCCAGATGGCTTTACAAGGTAAAGCAAGTTGCAAATGGTAGTGTGGATAAGCATAAGGCCAAGATTGTTGCCTGTGGATTTTCACAAGTAGAGGGGATGATTATGATGAGACCTTTTCTCCTGTTGCAAGGTACTCATTGATCAGATCTATATTGGCACTATCATCACAGATGGGATGGAAGATACATTTGATGGATGTGAAGAAAGCCTTCTTTAATGGAATGATTGAGGAAGAGGTGTACATAAAGAAACATGGAGGTTTTCAGACCTTCAACCGTGAGTCGCATGGGTACGAGCTCAAGAGGTCATTTTATGGGCTGAATTAAGCACCCCATGCTTGGTACACCAGGATCGATAGGTACTTCACCAGGTTAGGATTCACTACAAGTGAAGCGAATGCAAGCTTGTACCACATAGTGGTGGAAGGTAAATTGTTAATCATAGTTTTGTATGTCGACGATTTGATTTTGATAGGTGATGATTAGCTACTCAAGTCTCGCAAGGAGGACCTTGCAAGAGTGTTTGAGATTAAATACATGGGGCTCATGCATTACTTTCTAGCAATGGAAGTATGGTAGGGTGACAGGGAATTATTTGTGTCTCATGGAAAGTATGCCAACAAGATACTCAAGAGGTTCTCCGTTGAGAGAAGCAAACCCATAGAGACTCCTTTAGCTAGTAATTCGAGGAAGGAGGATGCTACTTCAGGGGAAGTATTGGAAGCTATGTTTTATAGGAAGATTGTGGGTTTACTCATGTATTTGGTGAAAACATGACCAGATATGTGCTATTTAATTAACTAGCTTAGTCAAGTGATTGTTAGCTCTACCAAGTTGTATTGGAAAGTGACAAAGCATGTGTTAAGATACCTTAAGAGAAGAGCACATCAAGAGGGATCTCTAGTATTGGGTTAGCAACAATTTCTTGGTACAACAAGAAACAAAGATCGGTTGCACTCAGCTCAATAAAGGCAGAGTACATGGCTGAAAGTCAAGAAGCATGTGAGGCCATATGGATGAGGAATGTTCTGGTTGGTTTGTTTTCTCAACAGATGGATCCAACTGTGATTTCCTGCGATAATCAAAGTTTTATGAAAATCTCTGAAAATCTAGTTTTCCATGATCAGTCAAGAATATTGATATCAAATATCATCTCAGTGATTGTGTATTGAGGTCGATTATGTTGTTGGAGCACATTCCCAAGGAGGAGAAAGATGATGACATTTTGACAAAGGCATTGTAAATATGTAAATTTGAGTTTCACAGAGATAGGATCAAGGTGGCTAATAATCCCTTTCTTGTTGAGAGGGAGTGTTGAAGAAATGGAAATGAGAAATTCTAGTTTAAGTTGTACTTGAATAAAACTGAGAATTAAAATCAAATTCTATTCTCGTATCAACTTGTAAATAGTTAATTACATTTAATTAACTTAATTACCTTAGGAATTTGGAGTTGGAAGTATTTATGTAGTCATCTATATGTTTTTCCTAAATTTTAGGGGTCTAGGATGAGTTTATTTGAGTTGTAATTAGATAACTCAGTTTGACTGAGTTATATAAAGTTAAACTAGTTCTAACTATTTATGGAACTAGTAGAGGTCAAGTAGTGAGTTGGTACACTGGTGCATCCTCAGTGCTACTCGAGCTAACTGAGGATTCCCTCATGAGAAACTCATGGATGCTAATTCATAGAAAGACCCTGTCAAGACCATAGTGCAGGGATAATGTACTATCAATTGTAGAATGATTTGAGTTGTACAGATCATGCATGTAATGAAAAGAGGACCTAGATTTGTATTGTGCAGTTATGGAAGAAGAATTACCAATTAAATATGGATTATTCCTCACAGGAATTACATAAGGAAATAACAGCTCAACAGGCAGTAGAATTTGGCTAAGTGTTGGTCAGTGGGGGTTTATGAGGTAGAGAGTTGATCATACTTTTGCGGAATTTCCTTGTGAGAACAAGCTTTGCATTGTCACTTAGATTTTTGATTAATGCAATATATAGTCAGGGTTTTGAGGAGTGGAATTGCGTTATGTGTCTTTAATTATCTTCATCTTGTTGATTATTATTTTCATCAATCATTGATTTTTGTTGTTTAAAGAGTAGAATAGATTCTTGTCTTATGTTTTAGTACATTACATGAATTATGAATCCACAAGAAAATATACAATCCACCGTATTGGTATTATCTATTTTCCTGCGAGGAATTTTCTTGTCCCTATGGTTGGCCCCGATCTCTCATTTTCTTAATCTCTACAAGTCTTAAATACTCTGCAATATGATTGCATTTGTTTCAGCCTGCCTTTCCTCAGATCTGATTGGCCACTCATTGTCATCCTTAAGGCTCCTAACTTTATCTCTCATGCTCCTTAAGGTGTCCATCCCATCTAGATAGTAAATCCCTCCCCCTTAGCCGGCTGATCTTTGTTCTTCATTAGCATCGACCCATTCACTTCCATGTTGTGATAGATTAGAACTATACTGCACCATTCAAGTCAACATTTATGTATTTCCTCTATATCATGTTGCTTGTAATGTGTTTTCAACCACACACATTTAGATTTTTCACATAATAACAATAAATACCATTGGTGAGCCCTTGTATTGCACCAAGAGTATTGCAACACCAACAGTCTCCTAAAATCTATTTATAAACCCAAGGTTCATACAAACTTTGAGGTGATAGTGTTATATGCACAATAGATGGGATTCTACTCATGCCACCCTCAACTAGGACATTCAATCAGTAGTGTTCCAAGACCATTCCTCTTACTGAATTAGAATGAAAAATAACTAATGAAGGTGCAATTTGTAAGCTACCTCTAATTATAAAAAGGAAAATCCTTTTGAAAATCAACTTGTAAATGTTATAGAATCAATTCATGAAAATATAAGTGCTACACTACTTGCAGAAAGGGAGCTACATTATCTTGAAATAAACCATATAACTACCAAATCCTCCTACAGCCAAGAAGATAACTTAGCGAATCAAAACTAAAGATTCTATGTATCATCTACGTAGCTCACATTTGCATATAAATCAATGTTCTATTTATGCCAAACATGTGATAAGGAAACTAATGTTATTGTACTTTGCAGTGAAGGAAAGGGAGGGTTTGGAGTGGCCTAGGAGTTTCCCTTGATCATGGAATCATTGCTAGGGGTCAACCTAGTTCTAAGATAAGTCCAAATTGGAGCAAAGGTCAAAACGAGTGAGGAAACATGCCACTACATGTGCCCTGCACTACTACAGGAAGGCTCTCGAGAAGATTTAGGAGGTGTAAATTATGGGTTCAAGGTATTTTCAAGTGGGTAGACATTGAGGTAAATAGATGAAGGATGGCCAAATCCCCTATCCAATATCGGATCCTTTTGAGAGCCTATTTTGCACTAGGAGAGATGCTCATGGTTGTCTAGGAAAATTATTGCAAGAACATAACTCTGAGGACACAATTTGGGATTGATAAAAGAGGATGATGAAGTCTAAGATGGAGGTGGTGAAGGTTCCCTTTCCTGTAGATCCAAACAACCATGCAATAATGATATGCATATGCTTTCTATGATTTCCAAAATGAAACATCTAATATTTGAAAATATGATTTGAATTTAAATTCCATCTAATCTATGCCAAAAAAAGTGATCTAGTCAAGAAATCAACTCCTACGCTATTGTAATAATTTGATAAAGAAGATGGCTAACATAAATATTCTTCCAAGAAATCATAAAAACAATGTTTTTGGACCGTGATTGTACATCCTTCTATTCATGCTCCCATGGGAGAGATGAGGTAGAGGTGGTGATAACAAGATTTCAACGGGTTGTTTTCTAATGGAATGCAACAAACTAAAAAGCACTCTAAACCAACAAGAGATACATAAATACAAGAGGGAGATAAGCCAACAGGGTTGGGCCCAAACCCAAGAGCCTCATCCCTCTCTAACTAACTAAGTGATGAACCAATAATAAGCTTCTCGTTCTCATTGCATCAATGTCTAATACATCATATAACATTAAAAAATAACAGTGGCAAATACTTGAGCTCAATAGCTATCTAGTTGAAAATACAATTTGAATCCTAATGATCTCTTTTACGTGTTTATTTATACAACAGGGTAGCTACTACTGGCTCCCTAGAAAATAGGAACGTTTGTCTCCCATAACTTGAAATTCATGGATCTTGATCTTCATTAACTACAATTTCTTGGCTATCAATGACCTCATCTTGCTTGTTTGCGAATGGCCTTGAGCTGATGAGAGAGAGTGTGGTGATCTTGGGTTGATTGAATGAGTTAAGGAGGTGGAAAAACTACTAGAATATTTCCCTGATGTTTACGCTAAGCCCCGAAATGTAAATTATCCCAAAAATACTCCATTTCCTACAATTAAATCATATTAGGCCACATATCATATAAAAACATCTTTTACCCCTCTCATTGAGCATAATATAGCATAAATTAGAAGTAAATGTGAGAAAGAGATAATTCTAAAACTGGAGGATGGCATTATGACCCTTATAATGTGCCTATTGATGAGCCTCATCATCAACCATACGAAAATTGTTACTCATCCTTTGAGAAATGCAGTTATCTATGTGCATTTCTTTCAAGGCCCTAGTGGCCTCCCTAATATCCTAGGGTTCCTCACATGGTTTTCCTTCTTGGGGATAGAAACTTGCATTACTTTCTATATTTTTCCACTCCTTCTTCTCATTTTCTTCATTTATCCCTTCTTGTAGGCCTAATAGTAAGGGTGTACTAATCTTAAGTCCTACTGACTTACCTTTTGAGCTTTTCATGATCCTATTGTATAGGGGTGTCCTCTCCAAATCATCCCTCAACCTTTTAGGAGAGTGATATTATTTGATCTGGAGGCTGTGGGGTAAGGCATACCATTTCCTCTAGCAAGCTTGTAGGATTTTTGTTCCCAAAAACATGAATGTGTCTTCAAAATGTAGGATGGCTTGTTCCTAGTTGGCAAGCTATTTACGTGCTAAGAAAACGTCATTGGAGATGATGTTATGATTGCTATGATAGCCATGGGGTTCACTAGCTCTGCCTTATATATAATGGCTCCTTTTATTCCTTTTCCATGAATCTCTTCACTTCCATAGCTCTTGTTTCCTCATGAGTCATCCAGGATGCTAAGGCCGTCAGGTGTGTATCCCTGAATCTTGCATTGGGACCCCAAATATTCATATCAATCAAAGTGAGGTTATGAATGTAAAACTCATCCAATTTCTCTTTTTCCTCCATGATCACTTGGTTCAAAGTTCAATGAACTATTTGTAATCCTTAAATGGCATATATCTAGGTTGTGCTAAGGTTTTGATCTGGAATTACATCCATTGCTCTTTTAGAAAGAGTTCATAATACTTGGATGGTTGTCTACATTGTAATGCCTCCATGGACAGGATTACCATGGTCACAAGTTAGGTTTCATTCTCCTGCAACTTCTCTCTCAACCACATATTTTCTTCCTGTAGATTCTCCTGCATTTTCAACTCCCTCATTTTCATCTCACTTAATTCTTTTCTTATTTCAGGTAATTTTTCTTCCATCAAGCTCACATCCTCTACCTTATTAGACCTCATAATTTTCATCCACCTATGGGTTCTTCATCTTTCTTCTTCTAACTCATACAAAAGTGGGACTATAAATTTTTTCAGGAATAATTCTCCCTAATTTAATGAATTTATAATAGAATATTAGGTTCGGTTGTGGAACATGATCCTAGATCTTTGGGAAGTCCTTCTCAATTGTTTTTAGGGAGGCTACTACCTCCTATAGATGTTGTGTGACATTCTGCCTCTCTTGCTTCTCATTCTACAGCTCCTATAGCTCATTTTGCCCCTCCTGTAGCTCATTCTACACCTCCTGTTGCATTCTCTACCCCTCTTGATGCACACTCTATTTTTCCTATAGCATACTTTTCCCCTCCTATAGCTTCCCCTTTTCTTCTTGTTGGAGGGTGGTTGGTGTTGTGGGTTGTTTAAAGGAGGTTGATTTGGTGGCGGGCCTCCTTACATATGCTATAGGAGACTTTGTTATGGGTTTTGGAGAGATGACCTCCACGGTTTTTCTTTCAGTTGGTCCCACCTCCTCTTGCTTGCTTCGATACTCCTCAATTGTGATGGGGGCCTCCCTTGCTTGATCTTGTTTATTTTCCTGGTCTTAAAATATTGGGGGATTTCATTTGTCTCTTTATTTTAGCTTTGATCGAGGTGCTTAAGGTAGCTAAAGTTGCAGCTAACTCCAATTCAGTGGGTCTTGGGGACAAACTTGTTTGTTTTGTGGGTATCTATGTTTCCTTAGGCTTAGTAGTCTTCTCAAGACATGATTTTTCCTATTTCTCCCCCTCTTCTTTTTCATCTTTTTTCTGCTCCTACCTATGTCTCTCATTCTTCCACCATCCTTTCTTCTTTTGTTTATTTTCCCTCTTCTTCTGACCCTAATGCTTCTTCCTATTTTTTCCTTGCCCCTTCTTCTTATTCCTCTTTTTTCCCTCTCTTCCTCCAAAACTAGAGGCTGGGGTCTCACTTGATGTGAGGGTTTGTACTTCAATAAAGGCTTCTCTATCCATGTCTATGAAGTTGGACCAAAGAACAAGGATTCTCACATTCCTCGAGGCATCCACCACTATCAGTTTAATGAGGCCATGGTGGCTTACGTGGTGGTGTTTTCCCTCTCTCAATTTTTTACTCATGTCCCTAATGAACTATAAGAGTGAATATGGTACCCTAAGTCTTTCGGAAAGAGGCAATTCTACCTAGAACTTGAGTTCATGAAGTTATCAAAAGTGGTAGGCATATAACACACTCATTCTTCCCTCACAAGAGATGTAATTTAGATTATGGTAGGCCACCTCATCCTAATGATTAGGTAGGCTCTCCCTCGTAACTCAATTCTTGTCCTCAACAAGCTTTTGATTGGTAGTCAATATTTGTTTTTAGTAGTGACACTGGTGGCTTTCTCTTCTCTGCTCCATTTGATCCCTAGAGGTAGGGTCGTCACTTTGCTAATTATTTCAGGGTTGCGTGAGATAGCTAGCCCCCTCGACACGTTGGTGGCACTGACCTCTATTTGTGAGTTCAGAGCAATGGAAAATTCAAAGGCAGGGTCGTCATCATACCTTTTCAACAACTTGAAGAATCCTAGCCACTGGTGTTTTCTAAAAATGTTTGCCACAGGAGGGTGTAGATGGATTCTATTATTAAATCATCCTCCCATATTTTCTCTATGATTTTAGCTAAGTGAGGGAGAGATACTTATTCAATAACTTTAGTTTTTAATTCAATGGAAACACTGAGTTAAAATTCCTTATTGATGACAATTGCCTACATTCCCATTACTCTACTACCTGAAAAGACCTTTTAATTTCTCCATTAGAATGCTACTATCTGTAGAATTTGAAGTGAAATTTCCCTGTAATCTTATGGATTGATGAAGGAGGTGGAAAAAATTAGTTTTTATCAAGTGTTCTGGGATGAATTTGGTAATTTGGAGACCAATTTGAACCTTTGTGGCTTTCTTGCATCCTCTCAATCTTCTACTAGTCGTTTTTTGGCTCTCTTGTAGCAGTTTCAAGATTACCTGTAGTTCCTTACTATAGAAATTGTAGAATGGGTTTCGAAAATCCTCGATGGCACCCCAATATTTTCCTCTCCATAACTCTATTTTAAATGAGAAATTATGAAAAAGAACTTGAGCCCTAGTACATCATATGCCATTTTTGGCTTAGGCTTGGAGTGTTGTGGTGACCTAAAAATCACACGGGGTTTCTTCTTTTGGACCGTTGTCCCCACTATAAGTAATTATGTATCCTCTTATCATAATCACCACCCACAATTTGCGATCCTAAATCATCTAATGTGAAATCTCCATATCGTACGAGTGCTTTCCATCACCTTTAGTTTACTAGCCAAGGTTGACCAAGTTAACTGACCACCTTCAACTTATTAAAACATCTCCTCTTGATATTTACACATTTTCATTATTCACACATAGGGACGGGGTGAGATTTTTCCATACCTATGCCTACCTCATGATCAAAATGATACATATATTTTCATGCTAGATCTGGACTACATTATTGGCATAAAGGGAGTTGACTTGCTAGCCTATTTCCTGTGTATTTCTTCATTGCTGCTCATGATATTTGATTGTTGTGTTTGTTGTGTGTGTAGGTACCTTTTCATTGTCCAAGATTCTACTGGTGGTGGAGAGTCCATATGGGAGTGATATGACTACTTTAGAGTGGTCCCATAAGTTCCTATTGTTAGGTTTATATACCAATAGGAGTCATAATTTTTGAATGGTTGAGATTAAACCTGTAATATGTACATACCTTTGATTTTTTGCAAATTTTTTTCCATATTCAAAAAATAAAAAAATGTAAAGAGGCTATGTCCTAAAAGAAGAGGCTATGTCCTAAAAGAAAAATCAAAGGAAAAAAAGAATAAAAAGGTCAAAAAAGATGAAAATGTGAACCCAAAAGAAAGAAAAGACCAGGAAAGTGTGCAAGTCAAAATGCCATTACTATTTACTTTTTGTGCAAAATAAATGATTGTGTGCAGTTTGTAGCCTATGCCACAATCCATGAGAGTCAAAATGTTTAAACTTTGCTATTTCATGTTTCAATTGCATGTTTCAGTTTCATGTTTATAGATAGAGAAATAAAATCCAACCAAAGAGTGTAATCTTGGCAGATAAGTAGATTAGGTAGAGTAAATAAAAAGGATCTCGACTGTTTAATTTGAGCCCTTGGATGCAATAAGGTTAGACGTAGTTAGATTACTACTGTAAAAGAAAAGAAAAATGTTTTGATAAGGCTTTTCTAGCTTAAGTGCACCCTAATAAAGAGAAGTAAAAATGGTAGGATGAGTAGGTGGGTAAGTAGAAGGAAGGTTGTAGAATTGTGATGACTGTTAGATAAAATCATATTGATAACCTTCATCATCAAGGTTATAAGTATCAATGAAAATTGGACATGTATCAAGCTCAAAAATTTGATTTATTAATTTCCCTCACTCATTTCACCCTTCATGTAACTAATCTCCAATGAAATCTTAAGTACCCAAAATCTTAAGTCAGAGGGGCTCAGAGCATTTCTCTGACTTCTGGAGGAACCAGACCCTCAGCCCAATGACTTACAGGTCCTATGTACTAAAATTCCCCTCACAAACATTACTGCCCTTCACTCTCCCTCATTTTCCCAAACAAATCATTTTTCCTAAGGTTAAACCACTTTTACCTAGGAAAAGTATTTGTTCCCCCCACATAACTCATTTTCACCTCAAAAACCCACAAAAATACACTTAGCCTAAGTTATAATGTATGTATGCAAAAAGAAAGCAAAACACAAAAATACTTTATGCTTAGCGCAATTCATTTTTCGCCATTTTCATATTAATTTCTAACCTTATATATAGTAATTCCTATAATCTACAAAAACCTATCTCACATTTTAGACAAGTATTACCAAATGTGAGATAAGGGCATGTCTTCACAACCTATTTTTCGGATTGTGCAAAGTTTTGTTTTTGACATCTTTCTTTAGAGCATATTGCGAACAACTGGTGCTGGAGTTTGGGAAAATGAGAGATGTTTATCTCGAGCACATACTTATCTACAATAACCTCTTTCACTTTTTACATATCTATCTCGGATTGAGATACACAAAGGTATCGATGGACCGTAATTTTGCAAAATTACAGGGGTAGAATGCACAAAGAAAGGATGCAGGTAGTGACTGGGATGCCTCATTATCAATCAAGAGTTGCTATAAAATTCAACTTTCTCTTCTTTGTCACCATAAATATATAAAAGTAGTGCCAAATAGATTCATTAGTTTTGAATGTCCTTTATTTAAGTTTTATTAATGTAAAACAATTTGAGATATTTGTAAAACCAATCTTAATATTTTTTCAAAATATTTCAGTTTAGAATTTGTATAAATACTTCTTCATTTGAATTATTTTGGGTGGATTCAAAGACATTTCTATAGACATTTTCTCATCAAGTTAAGGAGCTATTGTAATCAAGATTGGATTGGCTTGCTGGATCATGGAATAAAGTTAAAGACATTTCATAGGATTCTTGTGCACAATGGAAATCAAATAAGTATTATGTCTCATGTTTATTACTATTTTCTCATCATGTTTATAAATATTCACATATGTCTCTATGAAATCTGAATGGTAAACAAGGAATGATATTTCAAAATTAGCTTTAATGCTCTCTGTCTTGATTGTTTACTTTCTCTATGTTTTCTGCTAAACTATCTTGGTCTGGGAATTCTTAATTGCTCCCTTACTTCCGTAGTTTCCCCCCCTAGGTGCATAGTAATGGATTCTTAGTTTCCCTTTGCTACTGATCTCCTTTTGCTCTTCATCTTGATCCAGGTCTAAGGATTCATCATTGCCATTTCACTTTGGTTAGGACTACCTCATCCATTGGAACCTGAACATTTGCCTTTTGCTTTTCTAGCCCGCCTTACGAACTCTTCCTTTATTGATTGATCTGATCCAGTTAAGCCATCCTTTGATTGACTCCATAGCCCAATGGCTTGAACACCTTGCTCTGTCCATCTGTTCCCAGAATTCCACCACCCTACCAAAATCAAAGCCTTATGAGCACTAAGAACTAGCCTAAAATACCACCAAAACAAAGTTATATTATAAAGAGAAAGCCCTCTCTAGACTTAGGTTGGCTAAAGCCTAAACCTAAAAGATTGTTTTGTGGTTACCTCGGAAAATTATTTCTTTAACCTTGAGAAGATTATGAGTGATAACATAGTGGCGATCATACCAGGGAGAACTAACATTTTCTTCAAAAATATTTTACAAGTTTAGTTCTGATCTATGATGGTGGACAATGATCAGACACACAAAGGTTAAAATCACCCACCTGGAAACTCCAAATCAATTTCACAATCAAGACTCCACTGGAGAAATGAACTCGAAAGAACTATATGAAAAGATCATGCTTTTAACTTGGATTTTTATCGAAGACATAGTGTTCTTTCTCATCAATAAAGTTTTCCAATGTATATTGTAATTTAGAGAATATTTTAGATTAACTTTTTGTTATTTCCCTTTAAAATTTGTAGATATAAAGTATCCTTGCACATTTGAGCAACAACCTTCTAACTCTTATGAAGATCATTTTCCAATTGAGGAGCATCAAGCAATCAAGAATAATCATACAATCCCTATAGATATTCCAATACCTCATAAATCTCTTGATAGATGTAAGCCACTCATCCTACCTCCTACACTCCATGATTTCCCTAACAATTACTACAAGCATCTCCCTAGGTTTGATGGAGAGAATGGTATCACTGCTCAAAAAAATATTCGAAGTTTTGAGAATTATCTAGACTTATTTGAAATTGATGAAGATGATGTTATTGTTAGGTTTTTTGCTCTTTCTTTTCAAAGTAGAGTAAAGGTTTGGTTCAAGAATTTACCTATTGCAAGCATCTCAAATTTCCAATAGTTTGTCAAATTTTTCCTTATAGATGGATAATCAAATTCAATCTTCTTGTGATCATTGAAGAATATAATCAGTTAAAAAGACAACCATATGAAACAATACAACAATTTTTAGATAGATTTAATCAAGCCTATTATTCAATTCCATCAAATATAAGACCTCCCCTTGATTCATCTCTTTTGCATTACCCAAGAGCATTTGATCCAAAGATAGAATTTCAGCTAAGAGAAATAAACCCCTCAACACTGAAACAAATGAAAAACATGGCAGTACATGTAGAAGTTAATCTGCAAATTAGAAGAGAAAAGTTGAAATCAAAAAAAGAGGAAAAACTCTACATTTTGGTAAGAAAGATAGAGGAAAGGATACAGAAGATCGCCATAAAAGATAATTTTTTCTGCTCAAAATCACCATGACACATTTATTTCACAAAAGGAAAAGGTTGATAGTCATGAAAAAAATCCTGCTAACTCCAAATACCATAAATCAGAAGATAGATTCATAGAGCAATATGTGGAGGAGAAATCTCCTGATCTAATGTGTATGTTTGATGAAATTACTTATTTTGATGATTTTCCCAAATATGATAAGTATGTTGATAATTATGTCCTTCAAATCCAAATTAACTTTACAGAGAAATTAGAAGCTAGTTTTGGGAATAGGGAAATTCAGTTTCAGTAGCTTGAAAACAATGATCGTTTTATCCATATCAGCTATGAAAGTGAAGAAGAAAGTGTAGAAAATTTGGAAATAAGTGAAGCTTATTTGCCTCTTTGTTTTGAATCATTTCATTTTTTAAAGGAAATGTGGTTTAAAATTTCTAAAGAAAAGGAGGAGCAGCTTGTAAAAATCTATGAGGTTCCATTTGAACATATATGCAATAAGTTGCAACAATCCTTTTAGGTTCCTTATGATCCAATAGCTGGTAGGTTGGATAATGAATGCAATCAAAATTTTTCTCCATTAACGGACTATGAGAGTCAAAATCAAGATGATAATAGTTTCACCAAACATACATTTCAATCAGTAGAAGTATCATGACAAATATCATCTAAAAGGTTGTAGGGTGTTAAAGATAAAAGTGATATTTCAGTTTCATGGCATGGAAGCCATCCAAAACAAGTGTGCAGTTGCTTAAATCATTTGAAAAATAGTGTATATATTTTGGAAGATCCTTTTGTATAGTTTCTAAAATCAGCAAAGGAAATCAGGCATGTCCTTATCATCTCATTTGTTAACAAGGTTATAATTGGCTTTAGAATCTCAATTTTAATCACAAATAAGCACAAGAAGCAAAACTAACCAATGTATATGATGCTTCAATGGTTGCATTGGCTATTTCATTTTACCTAACTAGCATTCATAAATATGATTATTGTAAGTAGGTAGGATTTTAGTTTGAATAAATTCAGTTTTTAGCAACAATTTTATGTTAGATCAGATTTCATTTGTAGAAAAGGGTGTGTTTTTAGTTCAAAAGTTTTAGTCACAAATATTATAAAACAGAGCATATACATGTATGGGATTGGCCCAATGGATCAGGCTACTAGTCGAAAGTGCTCTTGACGTTTCACAAGGAAATGCCATCCCCAAGTGGAGCCACTATTAGGTTCTTATACCAATAGGAGTCATAATTTTTGAATGGTTGAGATTAAACCTGCAATATGTACATACCTTTGATTTTTTGCAAATGATTTCCATATTTAAAAAGCTAAAAAAATGTAAAGAGGGTATGTCCTAAAAGAAAAATCAAAGGACAAAGAGAATAAAAAGGTCAAAAAGGATGAAAATGTGAACCCCAAAGAAAGGTAAGACTAGGAAAGTGCGCAAGTCAAAATGCCACCACTATTTACTTTTTGGGAAAAATAAATAATTGTGTGCAGTTTGTAACCTATGCCACAATCCATGAGTGTCAAAATGTTTAAACTTGGCTATTTCATGTTTCAATTTCATGTTTATATATAGAGAAATAAAATCTGACCAAACAATTTAATCTTGGCAGATAAGTAGATTAGGTAGAGTAAATAAAAAGGAGCTCAACTATTTAATCTGAGCCCTTGGATGTAATAAGGTTAGACTTAGTTAGATTACTATTGTAAAAGAAAAGAAAAATGTTTTGAAAAGTGTTTTCCAGCTTAAATGCACCCTAATAAAGAGAATTAAAAATGGTAGGATGAGTAGGTGGGTAAGTAGAAGGAAGGTTTCAGAATTGTGATAATTGTTAGATAAAAACATATTGATCACCTTCGTCATCAAAGTTATAGGTATGGATGAAAATTGGACATGTATCATGTTCACAAAGTCAATTGATTAATTTCCCTCACTCATTTCACCCTTCACTTAACTAACTTCCAATGAAAAGTCTTAAGTACCCAAAATCTTAAGTCAAAGGGGCTCAAAGCATTTATCTGTCTTCTGGAGGGACCGGACCCTCGACCCAATGACTTATAAGTCCTATGTACAAAAATCCCCCTTGCAAATATTACCCCCTTTCACTCTCCCTCATTTTCACAAACAAATCTCTTTTCCTAAGGTTAAACCACTTTTACCGAGGAAAAGTATTTGTTCCCCCCACATAACTCATTTTCACCTCAAAAACCCACAAAATACACTTAGTCGAAGTTATAATGTATGTATGCAAAATGCAAAAAAACACAAAAAGACTTTATGCTTAACGCAATTCATTCTTTTCCATTTTCATATTAATTTCTAACTTTATATATAGTAATTCTTATAAAATACCCTCTCTGGTATGTATTTATTAAATCCCTTTAATTTAAATATCTTTAGACCTAGTTTGAAATATAAACTATACCATACTTACACCCTGACAAATGACATAATTAATCGATCTGCAGTTAATTAAAGTCAAACCATCCACTAATCAAATCTCTTCCGACACCCTAACCATGACTTAATCCATTGTTTAAATTAAACCCGTCAGACTTAAATATTAGCTGGGCCTTCGTACAAACTCCCCATCCCGATCACTGTGCAATCATCTCCCATTTAATCCGATGGTTGTCAAACATATTGAGCGACCTCCAACACCTGAACTTTACCCGCCCGATATGGGTTGTTTTCATTTGGGTCCCGATGCTACGTGGCACCTCATGAGTGGAATCTAGCGGCCTCCCCCCAAAAACACCCAACACTCATAAGTGGTGCGAAGAAAACCACATACCGCCACCCAGTACATGACAAACCATCTTTTGTTCACTTTGCGCCAAAATTCAAACAAATCCAACATTTACCCATTTAAACACAAAAACTCCAGTGTTGCTTGTTCTCGCGTGTTTGTGCAGTCAAATCCTGTGTAACCCTTCCGCGCCACATGAAGCCTATGTTTACGAATTCGTACATGGTTTACCTCTCTAAATAACTTTGGAATCACTCCATAAACCTATAAACCTCGATAAAGCCATTAATGACCCTCCCTGTCAGCCCAAACTGTTCCTAACAATTTGTTTTGTTTTACAGGCGATCAAAAGATCGCAACCTTGGATATATGTCTTAATACTAGTCATAAGACTCATTTACTCCAAGATTGTTATCAAAGCTATTCAAATAGAAATGCAAAATAAAATGCATAGTTAAAGGACAAGCAAAGGAAACATGGAATTAAATGATTTACTATTGAATTAGACTGTAAAAACCTAAAATATACAGTCCAATGTATCAGGGTTAAAGAGTACCATATTGAAGATCAAATCAACTCAATAAGCTAGCATGAAGACAAACATCAGGGAAGACAGTTACAAAGCATACAGATTCAGTTATTACCAAACGTGAGATAAGGGCATATCTTCACAGCCTATTTTTTGGACTGTGCAAAGTCCTTTTTTTGACATCTTTTTACAGACCATATGGTGAACAGATGGAGCTGTATTTTGGGAAACTTAGAGAGCATCATATCACAAACACACTTGTCTACAATAGCCTCTTTCACTTTTTAGATATCTATCTCGGATTGAGATATAGAAAGGTACCAATGGACCATAATTGTGTAGAATTGCTGGGGAAGAATGCACAAAGAATGGATGCAATTAGTGACTGGGATGCCTCATCATCAATCAAGAGTTGCTATTAAATTTGACTTTCTATTCTTTGTCACCATGAATCCGTAAAATTAGTTTCAAATAGATTCGTTAGTTTTGAATTTCCTTTATTTAAGTTCTATTAATGTAAAACAATTTAAGATATTTATAAAACCAATCTTGATATTTTTCAAGATATTTCAGTTTAGAATTTGTATAAATACTTCCTCATTTGAAGTATTTTGGGTGGATACAAAGACATTTCTATAGAAATCTTCTCATCATGTTAAGGAGCTATTGTAATCAAGATTGCATTGGCTTGCTGGATCATGGAATATAGTTAAAGACATTTCACATGATTCTTGTGCACAATGGAAATCAAATAAGTATTATCTCCCATGTTTATTACTATTTTCTATCCATGTTTATAAATATCCACATATGTCTCTATAAAATTTTAATGTTAAATAAGGGATGATATTTCAGAATTAGCTTTAATGCTCTCTGTCTTGATTGTTTACTTTCTCTATGTTTTCTGCTAAACTATCTTGGTCTGGGAATTCTTAATTGCTCCCTTACTTTCGTAGCTTCCCCCTAGGTCAATAGTAAAGGATTCTTAGATGCCCTTTTCTATTGATCTCCTTCTACTCTTTATCTTGATCCTAGCGTAAGGCTTCTTTATTGCCCTTTCACCCTTGTTAGGACTACCTCATCCATTGGAACCTGAAGATTTGCCTTTTGCTTTGCTAGCTTACCCTATGAACTCTTCTTTTAGTTATTGATCTGATCTAGTTAAGCCACCCTTTGATTGACTCCATAGCCCAATGGCTTGAAAGCCTTACTCTATCCATCTATTCCCAGAATTCCACCACCCAACCAAAATCAAAACCTTATGAGAACTAAGAACTAGCCCAAAATCCCACCAAAACAAAGTTAAATTATAAGGGGAGAGCCCTCTCTAGACTTAGGTTGGCTAGAGCCTTAGTCTAAAAGATTGGTTTGTGGTTACCTCAGAAATTTCTTTCTTTAACCTTGAGAAAATTCTGAGTGATAACACCTATCACCCCCTACTTATGAGAAAAAAACAAGATCAATGCTTTCTGTGATATGTGCACAGGCTACTACATGAGGAGATTTTCTTCCTATAACAGTCCTCTCCATTTTCCTCTGGGGTCTTCAAATGCTTGGCGGTGATTAGAGAAGTTGTAACAAGTCCTAAGGATAATTTTGGGACCTTGAGAGAGTAGTGTAGACACGTATACCTGAATATAATGGCCTATGTGTATTTTTCCAAATTTTTAAGATGGGTAAGACACAGTGGAGGAATCGAGTGAATTTTTTTATAAAATGGGATGGATGAATGATAAATGGATAATGGAACATGGTGGGAGAACCTTATTCATCATTTTCAAGGTCATAGGGTCCCTGTTGAGATGAACTTCTCCTCCGAACTCCCTTCTGTAGCGTTTCAATAGCCTCTGGTAGCACTGCAAGACCTTCCTATAGAAATTACAAGTCCTTTCTATAATGGTCCACAGAGGGGGTGAAAATTGATTTTCTGGCTAACGGGATGGTGGAGAGCGGTGATCACATGAGCGTTGATGATGGATATGAAGTGGATGGATAACGGACTGTAGGGAACATTAAGAACTTTTAGCCTGTAGAAATGGAATCTGCCACTATTCATAATCTTAGAAAATGACAAAAAAAATAGCAAACATGGTGGAGATCCATTTCTTGTGTTTTTTCATTTGTGTTTTTTTTATTTGAGACACACATGCTTCCTCAGAGGAGGTTTTCAACCTGTATGTCTGCCCTAGGTGCCTCAAGAGAGGTTTTCACCTAGGGAACTCTATTATTTCTTCTTCTCTTTTACTTTTCTCTCTTGGGCTTCCTCAAAGATGTTTTCAACCTAGGATTTGGCCTCAAATTCCTCATAAAGGTTTTCATCTAGGAATTTTGTTTTCCTTTTTTTCTTTAAGCAAAAATATATAGAGATGTTGTGGGTTGGAAGCTATGGCACTCCCAATAACATTGAGTTATCTATTGATTTCACTGATGATTTCTTTCTTAGAGATATGTTTTCTGTATACCTTCATCCTATAGCCATTGATAAGCAAGTGTATCCTTTTCTCATAAATGATCTTGATTTGAACAATGCCATCGTCATGACATTTTTTCTATTAGGTATGGGCCTAACCATCTTGTCATAATTTTCCTTTTAAGTATTTGAACCTAGAACCATATAATAAGTCCCAATCCCCTTCTTGAGAAACCTGTTCCTTGATGTGTCTATCATGCCAAACCTTCATTTGTAATTGTATAACTTTAGTGTGTAGGAGGGCCTACATTATGAACTCATCCAAGCCATTCAATTGGAGTAGCCTACCTTGTTGTGCTTTGGTGACATTTAAGTCCAATTAGGCTACCATTATCAAATTATTATGCTCAAACTCAATAGAAATAAAAGATTTCCTTCCATAAACCAGATCATGTGGAGTGAACCCAATAGTTTTCTTCGAAGTGGTGTTATAGGCCCATGTGGCATCCACTAATTTGTATGCCCAATATCTCCTACTGATGCTCACAACCTTGGTAAGGATGCTTTCTAATACCTGATTTGTAACCTCTACTTGCCCATTTTCCTGAGGGTGATAGGTAGTAGACATTCTCTATTTGATATGATGTTTCCTTAGGAGGTTATCAATTAGATGTGATGTGAATTAAGCCCCCTGATCGGTGACTATGTCCCTAAGGTACGTAAAATTATATAAAATATTTTCCCTTAAGAAGTCAACCACTTTCCCCTCTGTTACTACTTTGACAACCTTTGTCTCATCCCACTTTGTCAAGTAATCAATGCACAAAATGATGTAATTTTTATGCTCTGATGGTGGATCAATTGGCCCAATGAAATCCATGCCCCACTTATCAAATGGTTGTAAGGCCACTTGAGGTTGTAGAGGAATTTCATCCCTGGGTGTGGTTTTCCCATCCTTTGGCACTAATCACATCCATTGGTATACATTGTTGCATCTTGGTGGAGATTGGTCCAATAATAGCCAACTTGTAGAGATTTGAAATTTGTTCTCTTGAATGAAAAATGACCTCCACATGGCCCATCATGGAAGTCCAAGAGGATTTCAAGGAATTCCTCTTCCCTGATACATCTCCTTAATACATGATTTGGTCTCACATTGGAAAGGTTGCCCCTAATCCAAGTGAAAGGGGAACGTTTCCTTACAATTTTTCTCTTCTTCCTAGATGACATATTTATAGGAAATCGTAGAGAAACTATGTAGTTGGACACGTCAACAAACCATGGATAGAGAAATAAGATAGAAAATAGGTGCTCATATGGAACCTAATAATCATCCATCCATTCATTAATTGTAGACAAAGCAAGTCTAGATAAAAAATCTACAATTGCATTTTATTTTCCTAGCTTGTCAGTGATAGTTAAATGAAATTCTTGCAACAATAGCATCCATCTAATGATTCTAGCTTTGACATCAAGCTTTTTCATCAAATATTTAATAGCTACATGATAAATATGCACAAAAGTTTGGTACCCAGTGATGTAGTGTCTAAAATTGTGTAAGGAGTGTACAACAACTAAGACTTCTTTCTCAGTGACAGTGTAGTCCAATTCAGCCTTAGACAAATTTTTACTAATGAAATAAATGGCATAGGGTAACTTATCATATATTTTCCCCAAGGCTACACCCACAAATTTTTTAGATGCATCAACATGGATATGGAAAGGCAGACCCAATTTGTACCCCTAAGTGTGGGTGCAATGGTGAATTTCTCTTTCAAAATATGAAGGGCCTCTTGGAATCTAACTGTCCAACAAAATTCAGAGTCCTTAGCTAGCAATCCAAACAACGGTGAATCCACTTTACTAAAATCCTTGATAAAACTCCTATAATATCCAACTAAGCCCAAGAAACTCTTAACATCCCTCTTCTTTTGAGGATTAGGGACCCTTTTTGTGATTGCAATCTTGTTTGGGTCTACTTGTATTCCCTCCTGAGATATTGAATGGCCAAGGATAGTCCCTTAATTCATTAGGAACTCACATTTCTAAGGACTAAGCAAGAGGTTCATTTCAATGCATTTTCTGAAGAATTTTCCCACATTAGAGAGAGCCTCCATGAAGTCACACCCATAATGAGTGAAATTGTCCATGTAGATCTCAACAAATTCATGGACAAGCTTAGGAAATATGCTCATAACTTCCCTTTGAAAATTGACAGGGTCATTGTATAGATTTAAAGGGAGGGCTCTATAAGCAATTGTACCTAAAGGACATGTGAATGTTGTCTTATCCTGATCCTCAAGGCTAATCTAGATTTGATTGCAACTACGAAATCCATCTAGGAAAGAGAAGAACTTTTTCGCTGCAAGACCAACTAAACCTTGATTAATGAAAGGAAAAGGGAAATGGTCTTTCTTAGTGGCTTTGTTTATTTATCTATAATCCACACATATCCTCCATTTCCCGTTATTCTTTGGGAGTAAAACTAGAGGGGACACCCACTCACTATCTGAGATAGGGTATATGAACCCTGCATCCAACAACTTTGCAACTCTTCCTTTACTATGTCCTTTGAGTTTGGTGCACAGGTTTTCATCCCTCCTTGATGTATATGTGATGATTACAAATTGAGGGATGCACTCCCTTGATTTCTTTATAGTTCCAAGCAAAGGCATCTCAGTGTTCTCTGGACATCTTGCATAGTTTCTCTTCTTGATTCACGAAAAGAGAGGCATTAATATTAAAGGTTCTAGATGGCCCAAATTCTACAACTTTGACATGGGCAAGACTTTGGTCAATTAAGCATAATTCAGTCCAAGGAGTAATCTTAAATTTTTTCACTAGCTCATCAAGAGGCATGGCACTGGGGGTTGGCTCTAAAGGATCTAGCCAATGACGCCACCTTCATCAGGTTCCCCCCATCCTATAGCAACATCTAGGGTACAAATTGCATAGGATGTTGTATGATAAACTTCATCTTCCTCATCCTCTTCTAGCCACAAGGGTAAGTCAAGCTGAATGAATGGCCGATGAGAAAGATACAATACCAATTGTTTGGACAAATTCCCATTCTTAATGGCCATGTTCCTAGCCTTGCAAGTAATGTAAGCATCAACAGTGGCTAACCATGGCCTTCCTAAGATGAGAGGATAGCCATTAAATTTGGTTTTGGGCTCGAGAACCAAGAAGTCAGTAGGATAATCCTAGGAGTCAATAGAGACCATTACATCCTTAGTGACTCCCTCAGGAGCTATTGTGGATCTATCTGCAAGTTACAACATTGTAGTAGCTTTTCTCAAGGCTCCCTGGAGGTTTAGTTTTAGCATGGTTTCTTTACTCATCACATTGATGTCAACCCCAAGTTCAATTAGGGTATGAGGGAAAATGATGCCATCAATGTATACATCCACCACTTGACTTCTGTGGTCTAAATATTTTGGGCAAATCACTCTCCCCAACATCAAATAAGATAATTGACCGATAACATTGATGGTGGGGGTGTATCTTTTTCTTCTTCCAATGTTTTTGAAACATTTCTTGATGATCATATAGAGCATCCTTAACATCATGGAGAATGGGTATTTTAACACACAAATTCTTTAATTCTTCCATCAGTTCGATATCTTTTGGGGTGTGATAGATAGGGTGGATCAATGCCTCATGAAAAGGATGTGGATTTACTTGAGAGGTAATTTCTTCCTTTTCCTATTCAAGTTATTAAGGTGGAGATGGAGCTTGCTTACCTGGAAGCACTCTCCAGACCTAAGGTTGATTTCTTGGATCTCCACAACACAGGTAGGATAAGATGTCTCTCCATTATAGACTTGTTGTGCCTTCTTATTATTTGGGTTGAAATTTTTTGAGAAGGCATCTGAAGTTGCTTGGGTGGAGCATGATCAGTTATTTGTGGTTGAGGTGGAGGTGGAGGCAGTAAAGAAGGAGGTTGGTTGAGTTGAGGCTGCCACCCTTGTGATTGGTTGTTCCATTGAGGAGGTTGGCAGGCATATGACTAAAATGCTTGATTGATAGTTTGAGGAGGATATTGAGGAGCATAAGGCCAAAAAGGAGGTGTGGGTGATGATGGATGAATGAAAGAGTACCGGGGTGACAAGGGTCCATTTTGGTTGGGATGGTAATAAGAGTAAGATTCACCTTACATGCGCTGCAGGTATGGCCAAGGTCCTTGAGGCATCCTTTGATTTATAAAGTAGAGTTTCTCAGCCCCACCTTCTGTTGCTTCGTATACAAATTTTAAACCATGAAAAGAAGGGTGTTTATCTATGTCATGGTTTTCCTCATACACTGAGCAAACCTATATGAAATTTAATGGTCATTCATTTCTGGGGTGTCTTCTAGTGAGTTTATGGGAGAAAATAGCTAGGTCTATCTCTGCTTCCTCTTTTTTTCTCGTGATTTGCATTGTGTCCATTTGAAGAAAAGCATGAAACATTTCACTTTTGAATTCCTCCAACATGTTCCCAATCTCATCTTTCATGGATGTTGTGGAAGGAGAGGAACTTATTAAGCCTTGGCTAGCCCTACCCTTCTTTCTAGTAGCCCTAGAGTAATTTTGAAATGTTGTTTTGATTGCATCATAGGATAACAGATAGATATCTCCTCTAGAAAACATGTTAAGGGTTTCCAACATGTCTTCCCTGATACCTCAGAGGAGAACTAGCTTGAGTGATTCATGATCAAGGGTGCATTTATCCATCCTATAACTGAGTTGAAATCTCTCCTCATAGTCCTCTAGGGATTCATCATGTCCAAGAGTCATACTAACATTTTCTTCCTTGGTTTCTTTGGACCTACCGTATTCCTTGTACTTGTTATTAAAGGCTTGCTGCATTTGAGCCCAAGTAGTGATGTTATCCCCAAGCAGACCGATAAACTAGCGCCAGGATACATACTTAAGGGTAGATGGGAATAAATTCAACTTTTGTTCATCAGAGGCATAATCATAGGTCTTACAGACAACAAAAATTTCAAACATAAATGTATTAATATAGTTAGAGGTTAAGCCATGGAGGTGTGGAAGGGAACTAGGGCTTATATTCGTTATTATAGCCTCTCCATTAGTCTCTCTGATAGGGAAAACCTCATTGTTCCTATTTTAAACCATGGTTTGCATAGGTGAGGTGGGTTCTTCTTCTTCCCCAATTGGTTCTTCAAACATCTCAGGTTGCTCACCTAGAGGGTATTCTAACTCCCCTGTAGTGAGACAGGGAAGCTAGCATTCACCAAAGAAGAGTGAAAGTTGAGTGTTTTAGGGTGTGGGGGTGATTGGTAGGAATTTCCTGAGTATCTCTATTCCTATGAGGCATGAAATTGTATTTTTTTCTTTTATGTTACTTTTTAAAAATTGTATGAAAAACTAAAAACAATGCTCAAGAAGAAATAACATGTACCTAGACACCTTCCCATTGATGACACAAAAATGTGGTGATCCCTGGTATTGCACCAAGAGTGCTACAACTCCCAAAGGGCTCCTCAACCGTATTTACAAACCCAGGTTTCATAGGAACTTTGAGGTGATAGTGTTATATGGACAGTAGATGGGAGTCTACTCATGCCACCCTCAACTAGGAAATTTGATCAATAATCCTCCAAGACCAATCCTCTTACTGAATTAGAATGAAAATGAACTAATGAAGGTGAAATTTAGAAGCTATATCTAATTATAAAAAGGAAAATGATTTTGAAATTCAACTTGTAAATTCTATTGAATCAATTCATGAAAAAATAAGAGATACACTAACTGTAGAAAGGGAACTACGTTATATTACAATCAACGATCTAGCTATAAAATCTACTTGAAAACAAGAAGCTAACTTACAAAATCAAAACTCAAGATTCTATGTATCATCTATCTAGCTCACACTTTCATATAAATCAATGTTCTATTTATGCCAAATTTGTGATAAGGAAACTAACACTATTCTATTTTGCAATGAAGGAAAAGGAGGGTTTGGAGTGGCCTAGGAGCTGCCCTTCATCGTGGAGTCTCAACTAGGGGTAAACATGTTTCTAAGATAAGTCCAAGTTGGAGGAAAGGTCAAAACTGGTGAGGAAATAGGCTACTATAGGTGTGTTATAGCAGGCTACTATAGGTGCCTTGTATTGCTACGAGAAGGTCTGTAATACTACTTGAACGCTATCGAGACAGTTTAGGAGGTGGAAATGATGGGTTCAAGTGATGGAAAGGTGGATGGAGGTTGAAGTGAATGGATGAAGGGTGGACAAATACCCTAAACAAGATCAAAGCTTTTTGGAGGCTTGTTTTTCACAAGGAGAGCTACTCACGGTGGTATAGGAAAATGATCTCAAGAACAGAACTTTGAGGACATAATTTGGGATTCATTAAAGAGGGCGAGGAAATCTAAGATGGAGGTGGTGAAGGTTCCCTTGCCTTAATATCCAATCAACCTTTCAATCATCACATGCATAAATGTTTCTCATTTCTAAAATGAAACAACTAATAGTGGAAAATATGAGTTGAATTTAAATGCCATCTAATCTATGCCAAAAAATATGATCCAGTTAATAAATCAACTCCTAAGCTATAGTAAGAATTTGAAAAACAATATGTCCAATATAAATCTTCTTCGAGGAATTCATCAACATAGTGCTTTTTGACGGTGATTTTAGATCCTTCTATTCATTCTTCCATGGGAGAGATGAGGTAGAGGTGGAAATCAAAGGATTTTGAGTGGTTATTGTCTAATGGAATGCAAGAAACTAATAAGAAATCTGAATCAAAAGGAGATAAAATACAAAAGAGGGAACTAAGACACTAGGGTTGGGCCCAAACCCAAAAGCCTCAACACTTTACAACTAACTGAATGATGAATCAATAAGAAACTTCTCGTTATCATTGAATCAATGTTTAATACATCGTATAAAAATAAAAAATAAGTGTCAAGTATTTGAGCTCAATAGCTAGCTAAATGAAAAAAAATTGAACCCTAATGAGTTCTTTTTCATGTTTATTTATACAATATGGTAGCTACTTGTAGCTTGCTAGAAAATAGGAATGTTTGTCTCCCATAACTTGAGATTGGAGGATCTTAATATTCATTAATTTCACTTTCTTGGCTATCAATAACCTCGTCTTGCCTGGCTGGAAACAACCTCGAGATGATGAGAGAGAGTGTGGTGATATTTGGATGATTGAAGGAATTAAGGAGGTGGACAACCTCCTAGAATCTCTATTTTTTGTCTAATTCAATCCCCTGCATGTAAATTATCTCAAAAGTTCTCCATTTCCTGTAATTAAACCATATTATGCCACATAACTTAGAAAAACATATGTTACCCCTCTCACTAAGCATAATATTACAAAAATTTTAAATAAATGTGAGAAAGAGATAGTTGCAAAGTTGGAAGATGGAATTATGACCCTTATAATGTACCTACTGATGAGTGTCAACAACCATATTAGGGGAAACTTTGTTGTAATAGAAAAAACATGTCAATATGCTTAATCTTGTTTAGTTATTTCATGTGCATTACTTAGACCGCATGTAGTTATGTCATTAATGCATGCTAAATAAACATCATCAACATTGCGTGCATGTCGAGTTTTTTTCTATCTGCAACCAACAAACTCATAGGGATATCCATATTCCTTCTTATCTAGTAGGTCATAAGGTGGTTATTAATTCAGTAGACCTACTTTTAACACCTAAATATTTCACTTAGGTAGTTTCTAAAAATAGTCAATTACCCATTACATATCCCATCTAGTGCAAGTGTTGAACCTAGGTGCTCTTATCCCACTCTAAGTCATCCCCATCCCACGCCTCCTTGTCATGGAGTAGGGTGCCACTAAGGATCCAACTCCTATATTTCTGTTAGATGATTGGAGAACTGAACTCACCATATGGATAATTAATAGTTTCCCTTGTTAAGCCATTATTAATTAATATTTTTTCATTTATATTGGTGAACTTATGCCTATTGATGCGTAAGGACTAACATATTCAAAGATACTTTAATAACATGGACATCCACATTTCCTCATGGAAATTTTTCTTCTTCGTTCTTTGTCGCCCCACCCTCGCGTCACTATCCATGGTGACCACCTATCCTTATATCGAAGGTCTTCCATCCTCGATGGTCCAATCCATAGGCTGCATTACCCTAACTTACACACCCATTAACCCCGTCCAAGATTAGTGCAACTTGGGTTACAGCATAAGGTTCCAACTTTGTGCTTCTCTACCACCCTTCCAATGACTTCACTGGTAGGGACAAACACAACTAGAAATGGGTGACTCTCACCCACTCTATTACTTCTGATTTGACCATGAGGTTCAGTCCAAGATTCCATCACTATCAACTGCATCTTTGTGCGCAAGGAGGATAAGGAAGACTCTAGGGGAGCCAATAAGGGCCTGCCATGTCTAGATCTTCTTCTAACTAGTGGTATTAATGCATAGTATTTTAGTTATAAATTAATTGTGAAGGTATCCCTACGGCAACTCCGACGAAGCTGTGCTCCTTTTAGGCTTGGAAGTAGAGCTTCTACTATAATCAAGATCTAGAAAACAACCTTCTGTGGCTCCCATGGTTCGCTAGCCTCTACAGGAGCTACCCTCCTAAGCTTAGGTCCAAGCAACTCCTCCCTGTCCCACGTGAGTTGTTGAATACCAAAAGGACTGTGAAGAGGTTTACATCCTTCGTAGATCTAGAAACCAAGAAGCAAACTCCAGTCCCCAGCTCCATCTCCAGTGACACTAAGCCTATGTTTGGTGTCCCTATGGGACTTATTGTAGGCCTCTAGGACTACTGGAAATGAAAATTTTCTTCCATCTTTGAAGGAAATTTAGGGCTACAATGGTTAGAAGAGGATGTCATCATCAACATTTTCATTGGCTTTCCCAAGTTGGGAGCCACATTTAACTCTTTATATACATAAATTCTCATCAATATGTGTACAACCCGACTCACCAGCAGGTCGCCTCCAATTGCAACTATCTCCATTCTATAATAAAGATGTGTACTGATAGAACCATGATAGTTTCTTTAGAATCTTGAGCTATTTATGAGATCTAATGTTGAGCATTTTTACTTTGTGTACATGTTATTATTATAGGCACGACGCCCCTATAGCCATTTCATGCTAAATACATCATGAACATATTACTTTTGTTCCTAAATATAGTTCTATTCAATTTTATTTTGGTATTTGCAACACATTTCCTTCTCAAATATCAAAACCAATTCACTATTAAAATGTGAGCACACATTCAGGAACATAGTAAATACAAGAAAAATTATTCTAAAATATCTAGGATAGTTGATTCTAGGACATGGACTCTCCACCCAACCGTAGATAATTGCAACCAAGACTACTTGTAACTATCACCCTTGAGCTTGATTCTAGAGGCCAAGGGGCTTCCTTCAGAGATGACACTAACTTCTAGTTGAAATAGGGGATCCATAGGGCCTATCCCCTCCACCAAAAGGTTGATAAGACATGGAGAATCAAAATACAAATTATATTTATCATGAAAAAAAAATGGAATGCATAGAGTAACCTTTGCACCCTAAAACACACAGAGTAGTTCCACCCACTTAGGGGAGTTGAGAACATACTAACAATCAACAAAAAAAGTTTTAATAGGTTCTCTCTCCATGAATCCAAGGACGCAATCCTACACCCACACCACTAAGGTAATCCATAGAAAACCCTCTCCAACCCTTGGCTTTACAAGGACTCTAGAGGCCTTACTCCTTAGCTAAGAGAAACCATATGACCAACCATCTTGCTACCAAAATTTAGCTTCCTATTTTCTTTCTTCGGCTAGTGTAGCCTCTTTGTCCACTGCTTGATTCTTCCTTCTCTGTCTCCTCTCCTTCTTACCCTTGTTACTCTCTATCAACACCTGCAACTCTTTTATTTTTCTTATTGCACAGGGATTCACACCCTGATCCTTACTATGTGTGATGTCATTCTACATTAATTTATCATCCTCATTATCTTGTGTGTGGATCTCAAAGTAGAATGGTTTTCATACCCCTTTTAGTATATATTAATTTCATGGCCAATCCATTAAGGATTCACTATCAAACTCTTTTAATGGCTGTCCCACATAGTTTTAATGGCCATCGCTTGAATTAGCCCATTCAGTTTTGTTTCATGAAATGTTTACAATGTGTATTACATGAGGACTATGGTCGAGGCTATTGAAAATACATTTAGTTGTCATATTGGATTGTATAATGTTTATTTTAGTGCATAATCAATGTATTTTAACTTACAATGATTTTAAAATATGTAAAGATGTAAACTATAAATAAGTTTCATTCAATTTTATTTCTTTTGATGTTATCTAAAAGAGATTAATAGTCATAACATGATATATATATTATATATTAGTATATAATATATATATATATATATATGTATATATATATATATATATTATATATAATATTATATATATTATATATATATATATATATATTATATTAGTGTGGTTCACAGACACCCGTGGTCAGCGGATTTCGGCTACGTCCACATAAGGACTAGAGCTGATCTCTAGGTCTGCCCCTCGGCCATCACAGACCTGACCCCAGGTTTTTCTGGGAGAAATTGACCCTATGACTCCCCAATGGCGAGGCACTTGACTTGACTAGTTGGGCTAACCTTGGGGCATATATGTGTGGTGTGTGTGTGTGTGTTGTGTGTGTGTGTGTGTGTGTGTGTATGTATGTATGTATATTATATATATCTTATATAATATATATATATAGTATATTATATTATATATATATATATATTTATATATATATATTATATATATTATTATATATATATAAATTGGAATTTATTTGTTCATTTAATAATGTTAAAAAATTAAAAAATTAATTCATAAATATATATATTTTTAATATATCTACCTCTATTTTTTCATTTACCAAGTGAATCATTTGACCTTTTTCAAAATTAATTCTCTTTAGCAAAAATTTTTCATTTCTTCAAGAGACTATGAATCCTAAACCAAAAATGGTCTCTACAACAAGGATAGTGTTATATTTTTGTTCATACATCTCATTCACCAAAAATTTGAATTAAAATCCAATGCCAACTAAAATGGATTCTGAGAACAAACCGAAAGAGAAAAATGATTTAAAAAGAATAGGTGTTAAGAATAAAATTAGAGAAATTGGAGAGAAAATTGTCAATCTATACATATTTCCCAAGTAATCTAGTCCCACAAGGAATTTTCTCTCTTTACTCTCCCCCCACACATGTTTAAGAAATAAAAAAAAAAAAACTTAAAACCATTTGGGCATAGGAATCTAGGTTTGAAGCTTTGCTTGGTTTCACAACAAGTCACATTTACAAAGTGAATCATTTGAAGATGTTTTTCAAGATTAGTTCTTCTTAGCAACAATTTTCCATTTCATTAAAATACTATATAAATCCCAAACTAAAAGTGATCCCAACTGTAACAAGGATGGTATTATAGTTTTTTTCATATATCTCATTTACCAAACATTTCAATTATTTAAATCCACTATCAACTAAAAGGGATTGTGAGAAGAAAATGAAATATATTTAAGTGATTAAGAAAGAATAGGTTTTAGGAATAAAATTAGAATATGTGGAAACTTTATTAAAGAAGCCAAAGAGACTGGCTGAAAAATGAGAAGAGGATGAAGATATAGTAAATTTGATGAAGAATATATTGTATAAAAATTTGCAAGGTTGTTGAACTAAAGACAAATATAAATTAAGTGTAAATTCTTATATGGGAATTCTAAATACATATTTCAAAGGAATTATTAGTTAGAACTTAATGATATGGCGAATCCTTTGAATTTGAGATAATCGGAGATTCTTGAAAAATCAAGCTAGTGATTACCAAATTGAAGGGCCAAGTTTATTCCATAAGAGAAAACAAAGTCTATATCTATAAATTTATACAAATTTAATTAACTATAAGATAATTTTTGACTAACAAACCATACAGTATATAAATACACACTCCATGATAAAATAAGGACCTATTCAATTAGTTTTCAAGTATGTTAATATTTGAAAGCCTACTATACAAGATCAAATTATCTGAAAAAGTTTTTCTTCATTAGAAGCACCATATCATTTAGTGTTTTAAAACATGTAACAAAAGTTACCAAAAAAAAATAGTAAGAATAACTTTCTTAAAGGATGAAGTTATCATAACTACATAGAATTTCACAATCGCAAATAAAAAATGCAAGTAATGTGGAATGATAAGTATGAGAAGGCCAATGAAATTGTTGATAAGGAAACAAAAAGAAATCAAGAGATAGAGGTTTTAGTGGATTTAGAGAACAAGGAAGATGCTTTAAGGTCGTTCCAACAATGAGTGTACATTGTTATCATTTGTGGTGAAGAGGGGCACAAATGATTTTTGTGTTTCTTTGGGAGAATGTACATGGAAATTTTAGCACAACAATCAACTAGGATATAAGGAGAGGTAATAGAATTTAAAAAACCATATGTTTCTACAAGGAACCTTTTTTACGAACGTGAAAATATGTATATCCAATGTCTTTTATGTTTTTAATTATTTTCATCAAATATTGACAACGTTTAAAATAAGGAAATCCTCTCTTTTACTTTTGAACCATATTTTGCAATATATTTCATGATTACATGTTGAGAAACAAGTATATGAATTTCATTGACATTAGATTGCCACAATATACTAATATTAACATTGTAAACATTCCTATAATACCGTCAATACACACATGCTAATTTATTTCTTTTGCATTTACTGTTTATGGATTTAATATTGATTAATAACATGATCCTTCCATTGACCATTATATTTGTATGCAATAATACCTTCCTTTTTTATGCAAGATTGAATCTACACTACACTTTGTATGTGTTTAAAACAATTGTTCTCTTTAAAAGATTCTCATAACCTTCATATGCGAATTAAAAGAAGAAACTTGTGAGGTTTTCAAAGGTAGGGATCATAATTTAGGATTCAACGAACCATTAAATGTTATATATGATGAAGGATGTTACAAAAATTTAATGTTGTTACATATATTTAACAAGGCATGTCTTCTCAACATGCACATTGGAAGGACAGATACTCTTGCTCCTTCTAGGTCTTGACATAACTTCTCTCTTTTAACTCCTACAACGATATCACGCATTAATCAAACCAATGTTTATATGTTTTGGAGCACCTATGTGTCAACCATTTTTGCTAATCCATCATGTAAATAAACTTCCATGAATTGTAATACTTGTAAATAATATATGGAAATTCTTTCATTAAACCACATCCTTAGTTTTTTTGGGTTATCATAAACCATTACAATTCAAAGGTGATTCATAATTTGAATGAATTAAAGTGGTTTCGGGAAATTCCAATAAACCATGGTTTCAAGTGGTTTTATTTAGTTGTTGTTACATCTCAATTTTTAACTACATGGTATTACTTTAAATTCTTATTTTATTTTAGTTTTATTATGTCATTATCCATTTTCCTCTTGTTTTAAATAATATTTCCTAATGCATACAATATGGAGAAAATAATTTGAGAAGTGAGACAATTTGAATTACTTGTATTTGCATGAATTCCTTGAATTTCATGATCTTATTGTTATCTTGACGTCTAACATCTAATTCTCATCCTCTATCTATATTTTTCTCGCACGTCCTATATGATTGGAATTTCCTTTCCTTTTCTAGATCCAAATATCAAATACCCCATGTGGCTGGTGTATCGTTGTGTAACTTTTGTTCATTGATATTTCTTTATGAATGAATGTGTGTTGTTATTTTTTCTGCATTCAAATTTAGACTATTTTACTTTTTTAGGTTGAAATCTTATGCTTGATCGAGCTATAAGCTCAATCAAGCTCCTAACTTGTATCATTTTTCATAAATGACATTAATAAACGTTGGTAAGTGGTTGGTGGTGGTTAACTTTTTAATTTCTCGATTGAGTCTATAGGCTCGGGCGAGACGCTGGTTAACCACCTATATGGCTCGATCAAGGGTTTCTTTAATTCTTGATCAAACCATTTTAATTTTGAAGTCAAGCACTTGATCAAGTGTTTTAAGCACTTGATTAAGCTCTTCAGGTCCCCAAGAATCACAGTTTCAGCAACCCTTCTACATATTTCTCTGCAACTCCATTTTTTACCCTAGTAGATTTAGGGTAGAATTTGTCCTTAAGTAGTTGATTTGATCATGTTAGAATAGTGAAAGAATCCTCTATCTAATGGAATATGAGTTTGACACTTTTAAATTGATATGATAATTTCATCTAATTTGTGTTAAAGATAATGCTAGAAATGTTTTTGGACAATTTCAAAGGGGCTAAATAAAAAATCAATAACATAAAAAATACATAATGTAAAAAATTTCAAAAAATTTCAAAAAATTCCACTATATTCATTTACAAGTCCTCTTCAAAAGGGTACTCTTGGTCTTAAATTTATTTAAAGAAATGAAAAAATATAATTTTGCATAAACAAATAAT
>APFE031284423.1:59658-140754 GCA_000404065.3 Pinus taeda
ATATATAGGACGACAACATAATTCTCCGCATACGTTATTTTTACTCTGAATCAAATTCACAACGCCTATATGAATTTTTAGGGCTTGAATTCGATAACAGAAGAAATACTTGAAATTTGATTGCTACATTTTCCCCACTACTAATAAAGAAAAAGTTTAAATGTCCAATATTCCATATACTTATGTAGTAGGAAGTCTTATGTACGTTATGGTATGCACTCGTCCTGACATTGCACATTCAGTGGGAGTAGTAAGTAGGTTTCTTGCAAACCTATGTAAGGAACATTGGAATGCAATTAAGTGGATTTTAAGATATATTAAAGGATCAATCAACTATTGTTTTTTATTTGGAGGTACTAATTCCTTGTTGGAAGGATTTACATATTATGATTTCACTACAAGGAAAAGACCTTTTAGCAGAGGTTTTTATGGAATCCCTATAAAAATAGCTCAAAAATTTGTTTGTAGTGGAAGTGATTTACTATCCTTACAAGCACTAGTGCTACATATAACATGGTGAACCATTAAAAAAATAAAAAATAAAAAATGGTTCGCTAAATAACATAACACATTGGTGCTTGAATAGTCGATAACACTAGTACCCTTCACATAGTAAAACGTCCTGATGCATACTTGTAAGGAGCACCACTATAGTTTTAAATTTTAGAGAAATGCAGTGTTATTTTCCAACGAAGGATCGTTGTGGTAATCTTAATAAAATTACTTGGGGCATATTACAAAGAGCACTGTTAGGTGATTTTTTATTTCTAAAAAAATAGCGGTGATATAGTAAAAACGCAACACCAGTGAGGTACCTGTAGATGAATTTTTAAGGGAACATCAAGAAAAGAACCACAATATTTTCTAATTAAAAAAAATGTAGTCCTTTTTGATATATCATTACCAGTGCATTTGATGAAACACACCAGAGGATTGTTAAATAAAAGAAACCCTCCCGACCAAAAATTTCATTTTTACAGTCTACAGTGCAGGAGAGATTTGAAGCACTGGTGCCACTCTTTCAACATGAAAACACCTTGATGTTGGTTCTTCTCTTGCTCACTATCCTTTCATACCATCGTCACTATTTGAGTTTTCAATTTTTTGAAACTATCCTATTTTTTTTCTCCATTACATATCCACAATGCCTCCTCGATGACCAAATTTCCATGTAATGTCTATGTTTCTTTGTAGTTTATTTTTTGGTGAATTAGAATTGTAAATTAGGCTAAATTTTCCACTCTTTTTCGAAAAAAAATCATTGTGCAATGTGTTTGATATGTTTGACTCACATTGATATCGGTGAGCCCTGTAAATTTACGGGGTGCTTTGCAATTCCGTGCATGAACATAATCCACTATCATTCTTGTGGTGCATTTTGTAAATGAAAATGCATCGGCAATGATGCAAAAAATTTTACTTTGGTGCATCACACCTAATGCATTTATATTTACCAAATCCACTAGAAACTTAATATTTAAAAATATAGCCATAACTTGACTCGTTTGATAGCCTGAAAATTCCATACCAGTGAAAAAAGGCTTATCCCTGCACACCGATGCACAAGTTTTCTCCACATCTATCACAATTTAGAATTATGAACCAATAATTGTGTATCATACTTATTTTCACACCAATAGTAGTGTTGTTATAGTTGAAAGTGCACTGACAATAGTGCGTGACAATGTTTTGAGTGAACCAATGATTTTTTATTCCTTTTTAACTGAAAGTTATGTTTCCATATTTATAAATGCATGTTTCATTTAATAAAAAAAATGTATTTTATGTTTGAGGATGGTTTATTTTATATATCAACCATGTAGCAGATACATCAGTAGAGAGAGCACCAGGAGGAGCAGGAGAAAGAGGCAGACCTATACAATATCTTTCGAACATGGCAGTATCGAGAGAGGGAGAGGGATTTATAACCTTGCCCTATTACTACAATGACATGAGCACTTGTTGGGTGATTTAATTGTGATTTTAATCCCTATCATTAATTTTCAACACGGGGTTTGTAAAACTGAGAAGGTGTACCTGTACTATATGTACTAGATGGTTACTTATCAAAATAAATTAATCTAATGCAATTAAAACTAATTACAAATTTAGTTAAGTCAATATAATCCAAATCAAACCAAACATAAATAAATTGAAATCACACTCTCATAATGTAAATCTCTCTTTCTTGAAATTGAAATCACACTTGCATAAATGAAATCACACCACACTGGCATAAAATAAATCACACTTGTAGAATTGAAATCACACCACACTTGCATAAATGAAATCACACTTTCTGAATTGAAATCACACTCACACATGCTGAAAGGAAAAACACACTTGCATGAAATGAAAACACACTTACTAAAAATAAATGAAATAAAACAACTACACTATGTTACTCTTGTAATGGCTACAACCACACTGCTAAATTTTGGCTTGCCTCAATTTCAGAGCCTCCCTTGAACAGTTTCATTTGATGACTACACACAACCAGGTTCACTCTGTGAGCCTGTGTGAGTCTTTACATTCGTCTTGCTTGTTTATTGCACTCAAGCATTTACATGTTGATGTCTAAGTCATGCTTGTGACCATGTTTTGGCTATGCTCAAAGTCTTTGCTTCGCATGTGTTTGATGTGTTCACCATGAAAGCATCTACCATACTCAAACACAGAGTCCACATTCACTGTCGCACAAGTGTCATCTCAATCATGAATGATCAATCACAAGTGTCGTGCTTGTCACTTTCACCGTCAGTCAGTCATGTTGAACATGTGTATCCAGATTGTTTGTTTGTTTCGTCATCAAGTCATGCGATTTTGTGTCTGTATGATCACCTAAGCATCTTTCGACTGTTCACAAACTTAGTCATTTTTGCTGAAGTCCTGACGACCAGACTCCTCACTGAAAGCTAGACCATCACCCTGCTTTCGACTCAATCAACTATCAACCAGAACAACATAGAAGAACCAAGCTAGTTATTTCAAGTTGTGCTGCCTACAAGTAATTCAATCAACCCTGATGCTAGCCACTTAGACATCCAACCGTCTGTTCATCTCAAAAATTATGTGTTGCTCATGAGCCGGGCTACTCCTGCCCATTAGTTAGCTCAACCTAGAAATTGTGTAGAGATGATCAATAGGCCGGCCCCTCGACCTTGATGCAATTTTTCCAACCAACATCTCCCAATAATAGAATTCATTTTTCCTCCAGGAATTGCATAGTTTTTGTTGCCAGTGACTGAGCAGCCAACTGCCAATTCCTTCTAGGAATTTTGTAGATATGGTTGCCAGTGGCCCTAGTAGCCAACTGGCAGTTCCCTCTGGGAATTACGTAGATTTGGCTGCAAGTGACTCGAGCAGCCAACTAGCAATTCCCTCTGTGAATCACACATATCTCGCTGTTAGAGACCCCAACAGCCAACGAGAATTTCCCTTTGTGAATTGTATAGATCTAGCTGTGAGTGACCCCAGCAACCAACTAGCAGTTTCCTTTGGGAATTGCGTAGATCTAGCTGCCACTCTCTTGGGTAGTTCCCTAGAAAAACTGCACAATCCCTGCCTGCTGACCCTCCCTGCAGCCAGACCCGTTCCTTTAGAAAATTGCGAAAATATGGTTGTCTAGCCCTTGCTGATTGTTATTTCTAGAAAATGTGCAGATCATGCATGCCTTTCCTTCTAGCAACCTAGACTGTTCCTCCCAAAATTTGTGCAATTTTTCCTCCCAACTGAGCCAGACCTTATAGTCAGTCATTTTCAACTAAAATTGAGTGTCTGCATCTCTCAGTTACTCTTGCACGATGTTCATCAGCGGTTACCCGAAGGCATCATCGTACGTCCCAACCCTATTATCTCTCCCACTCACTTGCATTTGAATGATCATGTGCCATGGTAGACTAGGAGGTTTTCAATTTGATGTCATCTCATCATGAGTGACTACAGGTACAGGTACATAAACAAACATTTCAAGGTGATGAATGGGTTGAATGAAGCGATAACATGTAGATGTGCATGTTCACCAATGAACGAATGAGAAAAGCATGCAAAGAAAACGAATGGGATGAACGAAGGGAGCACATGCAGATGGACAGGTTCACCAACGAACGAATGAGCGAAGCATGCAAAGTGGAAAAATGTGATGAGCATGCACCTTCATGAACAAGTGAGGTTGTCAAGCCTTCCAGCATGAAATCAAGGAGCAGCATGCTAAAGCTTCATCAAGTGAACCAAGGACCATCAAATACTTTGCACACTTCGCCATGCAGAGGTGAATCTATGGTACACCATGAAGACATCCATCACTCAGTAGCACTCTAGCTCGACATGCACTCCAACAGCAGCACGAATGTACCAACAATGTCATGTCAAGTCATGAGTCATGTTACCCACATCTCTACTATGGGCTTGTTTTCAATCAATGGGATATAATGTGGAATTCAAAAATACCCATTCGTTGAACATAGAGTCATGTAAGTTAGAAAGTCATGGAAGTCGAACGGTCGTGAGGGAATTCGAACAACCATAAGGGTCAGTTTCACTCTTGGCTATAAATACCCCCCTGATTTGTACATGAATTGTCTTTTCACCTCATCTCCTCCCACATAGCCAAGAGAGTCTGAAATATTTTCCTTGAGGAGTAAGTAGTGGATCCAACACCCTGCTGACAAGGTTAGTGATGTATGGTGTAATGATGTTTCTTGGAACTTTCACTTAATTCAAAAGCTTATCAATAGGCCAACATGTTTTCACAAACGTATTGTGATTGTTGTAAGACTGATATTTAATGCTTGTAATGCATGTTTCTTTAACCATGTGTCCTACATATCAACTAATTCATTTGTTGTAATGCATAATATATTAATGGAAATGTGTTTTATATGATGTTAATGATGTGTCGTTCATGTCAACTGCTCTGCCAGACATCAGATAGACCTTTCACATCACCCTTTCTATAACAACCGTGACACTCCTCTCGAACTAATCCATGAGTGTTGTACGTGTTATCCTACCTTGTATGTTGTTACTGCCGCATCTGAGTGCACTATGCCATCGGAAGATGTGTATGTCCTTTGTGTTGTGTGATCCTACCTGAGTTGGGATTGATCCCTTTCAACATGGGACCCATCTTCACCTTTTCCTATCATATTGAAAGAACCATTGACACAAGTACACTTACACTCTCCAGTCACGTGAACCTCACTTCTCAAAGACAAAGAGAGACACTCTCCTATACTGACAAGAAAAAGTTGAGGCAAATCCTCAAGACAATGGAAACTGAGCCATCATACCTGATGGGACTTCATACTAGGGTGATCCCCTGAATGTTTGCGGGGCTAACACTATCAACATTTTTTGCACTAGAAGGAGGGCAGCCAGTTGTACATGGCTAAAATTCCCCTCACACTCACTCATCAACCATCTAGTCAAGGTAGTAACTCACACTCCCTCTCTCACAACTCAACAGTTGGTTACTCCTCACCTCTCAGAATTGAACATGAGATTACATATCAACACCTTCGCTTCGTCCATCCCGTCACTCACTAGTTCACGAAAGTATTCAGACTGATCCAAGGCGTACAATATCTTCTACACACATCAAAGATGCCAAAAGCCACTCCCATTGGGCTTATTGTATGATCGGTGGAAGAAGCATTCCCTGCTACTTTTGAAGGTTTGGAAGAATCTATTGAAGATAGAGAGGAACCTCCAATATTCTTTGAAGACAAACAAGGCACTCTTGTGGTCTTGGGATCAAACTCTGGTATAGGAGGTGGAGGGGAAGGCAGTGGAGGAAGTGGAAGTGGAGACGAACCAACAGACTCAAATGCCAAACCATCAAATTTTGAAGGAGAGGAAGAATATGAAGAGGATGAAGAGGATGAAGAGGATGAAGAGATGTCTGAACCAAATATTAAATGTATGACTCAGTGACCATTGACTCTCCCAAATGTTCTGCACAAGATGCTGAATTGAGCAGAGAGAATGGACATCAATTTTCACCCTCATAGTGCCGTGAAGGTAGAAGACCACTTAGACAACTTCTACCTATAGCTACAGACCCTTGAGGTATGTTATGATGATGTAGCATGGAGATTGTTTCCATGTACCTTGGATGGCAAGGCAGCTACTTGGTATCATAACCTTCCACCCAACTCTATACAGAACTGGGGTTCTTTCAAATGTATCTTCCTTAAAAGGTTTTCTCATGACAAGACTCTATCCATGCTACTCAAATAATTGGGAAGCCTCAAGATGGAGGGAAAATATAAAGTAAAATATTTCATTTAGAGGTTTACACTTATCTTGAACAAGTTTGTAGCAGACACCAAACCTCATGACTCCATCACTAACGACTATTAAACATCTACACTGGCAACCACCATTGCAAATTTCATCAAGCGAGCTGTGAAGCCAGCACTGTTAGAATGTTGTGAATATGCTATTATTGTTGAGAAAGACTTGTGCACCATTGGAGTCATCAAGGATGACACATTAACAAAAGAATCCAAGGATTTGAGTAGAAAGCCCTAAGAAACAGGGAGCAAAGGTAGATACAAGGAAGCAAGTCACATCGAGACCCTCACTTGGCTTGTCAAGAACTTGACCACCGAAATGTCCGAACTCAAGCAATGGAAGACAGACACATTCACAAACAATCATCCACCCAGACAGAGATAGGTAAGCAGTTCATCAACTGAATCATCAAGCAATAGCTAGTTCGGTTCTAAATCTGTGCATAAGCCTATGTTCCAACTCAATCAATGTGATGATCCTAAGTAATATTCCTTCCATGAAGAATTTCATCCTGAGAACTCTTGCTTAGATTGGAAGCAAGTTGTTGCCTCTGTCTATACTCATACACTCAATGCAGATGGCGACATACATGAGAAATTGAAAGAAACTGATGATAACGAAGAGTTTTCACCTGATGAAGCACCAAGCTCTAGGCATGTGGTGAATGCATGTTAGTGCTTGCAAGTAGTCTCGAAGGCGAACACCGAGAAGCAACCCCAAAAGAATAATGATCGCTACAATCTTAGAAGTAAATGAGCTCCCCCAACACTTGAGGAGATACAAGAGAAAGTGAGATGGCTGATAAAGAATGTCGATCCACCAGCTGCCTTGAGGCAATAAACACAAAGAGAGTCGAGGAAGGTAGCGACAGATAAGAACACATGTGTGAAAAGAAACTTTCAGAACAATCTGCCAAAAAACACGAACATCTGTTCCACCCTAGACACGTCGATGAGTCTACCACCTATGAATTACAACATAGTCGATGACATGAAGAAAACTTGAGTTAATATCAGTTTGTTCGAGTTAGCCAAACTCCAGAGCCAATGAGATATCCTACTGTGTGCATTGGGACAAATGGAAATAGACAACATGACCTCTACTAGGAAGGGAACATGCACACTTCCTAGATCACTACCCACTGTGCTCAATACACTTCGGATGGAAGAAGAAAACTTAGGTTTACCTCCATTGTTTCTTTTATTCAAAGCTTTTAACTACAATGTGCACAACTATTTGGTTGATTCTTGCGTGACAACCGATGTGATGTCGCTCTCCATTGCTAGGAAGGTCAATGAACGATGGAGCAAAACATCCGCGAGAATCATCCAACTTGATAGAACATCATTACCATCCATTGGTGAACTATAAGACGTGATCATATGACTATCCCATGACAGTCAAATCCACCAGTGCATCAACATAATTGTTGTGGGCATATCGGAAGCATATGGTCTATTGCTTAGTAGAGACTCATCTAGAAATCTAGATGGATACTTTTCTATAGACTAGTCTCACCTATGGATTCCATACAAGGGGAAAAGCAATGAAATGAAATGTGGGTGTTATCTAAGAGGTATATGAATCACAATGTCACTCCCCTTGACAATGAGAATGAACCATTGGCCTTCCTAGAAATCATTTTTGGAAACGGCTTCCTGGAAAAGACATTGGAGTGTTATCTTACACATCCAACCCCAACCTCATCAAACAAGCAGTTGGGACTCCTTCTTTACCCAATTAATGATAATGAAACTTGTACACTTTCTTTTTCTATTAGTAGCAGTAGTATCAAAAATGGTAGTAGTAGTAGTACCATAACGCCGAACGGTCCATGTACAGACAAGTTGTGGACCATGAGTCTTGATAAATTAGGAACGCATGATGACTCAAGGACCGAGTGCATCTCAGTCATCTAAAATAGTGAAATATGAACGAGTTCAAGCTATTTGAAGTTCAGATTCACAAATAATGATGTTAAAGCACTCATGTTGAACAAACTAAAGACCAACACTATGAACAAAAAACACAACTTGGAGATCCACCATGATCCAAAGATGGCTAATATCGGTATAGGTTAAGAACTCTAGGAACAATCAATCATTGACCATTTGATCGAATAGTACTAGGATGGGCCTACACGAGTAGATGATGACCTGAGTACCCACTACTTGTGAACAATTAAACATGAGATACCAAGTAAAGTAGATGTCAAGCCATTACAACAAAGAATAGGTAACACATACATGTTGTTTATACTCCTTTCGCCAAATATATTGATTAAAATTTTAAGTGTTTGGATTACTTGCAAAGTTCATCATCACACTTGGTTTTCTAATTTAAATAATCCACATAAGAAATATGGGAAGATCTGCTTATGAATTGACTTCAAAAGCTTGAAACCTTCCTGGAGTAAAAATAGTTACACTGTACCATCATCTGAGCCCATGCTACACACAATACCTAAGACAGTAGTGTTGTCTTCACTTGAAGGTTTTGTAGAATGCCACTAGGTTCCGGTAGTGTAGCTCAGTGGACCGACACTAGTCCACAAGAAACTTGGCTCACACACCTATCATTTGCAGTCACTCAGTTGGAGGATTGATGATTTTCCTATCAAACGACCAAGTCCTCAAACATTAGTTCAGTACGTCGGGCCATGCCCATGCCTTGTACATAGTCTGCTTGTTTCTTGTTGTTTCATTTTGTTTTCTTTCCTTATTATCTTTGCCTTTGCGTTGCTTTATTCTGATTACTATTTTTGGTCACGCACATTTTGTTTGTTTGATATATTACTATTTTTGTTTCCAAAAATTAGTGCTGTGAACTACTACATTCTAGCTTTGAATAACGTATGTGGCTAAAATTTGAAGAGACTTGTGACACTGCATAACTTGGCTAGTCTTGTGTCCATTTTCTCTGTGTTTAGTTACAACCTTCAACCGATGAAGTCCTGATGGAAAATACAAACTCTTTGTAAGGGAAGCTTTGGTCCAAATGTGAACCTATGTCCACACTAGGAAACCCCATGCTTGTACTTAACTGTCTGAGCTGTGTGTTGAAGCTAATTCAATTAGTGGAAATGGAGAAGGGGAAAATCTAAATGAGGAAGCCTATGTTAAAGGTCTTACATGCTTCTCTGAATGAACAACCTATTTTTCTCTTAATAAGTTAGGATCCCTCTTCCACCCCAAAAATAAATAAGTGCCTATGCATAGTTATGTTAAAAAAATACAAAGGCAAAAGAAGAGAAAGGCTTCCTGTGCAGATAGGTGAAGCATCCAATTCCACTGGGGTCCTGAAAAGGCTCATTGGTAGTGGAGCAATGTGTGCATTCCTACGTGACCCTACCGGTGTACTGTCTAGGCCTACTGGTAGCAGAGAAACACTAAAGATGAAAACTTATAATCTGGAGATCTTAAACTCGCGAAATAAACTACCCTTCCCGAATTTGAAACACGGAGATCTAAGCTGAACTTTTGATTGTGTTTCACTAAGTTAGAGAAGGGTGAACCATGTATGTCCATGGGGCAAATGGGGAAACTAATGTAACCCGCACAATGATTCAATACTTCCTGAAACACCAAGACCTTGTGCTAGCAATGAAGCGAAACAGAGAAGCTGGAGTCCTACTAGTGTGTCGCCAAGTGTTGTAGCGGCTACAAACACCATCCAAAATTTTGGCCTTCATAAATTTTAGAGCCTCCCTTAAAGAGTTTCACTTGATAACTACACACACCCGGGTTGACTCCGTGAGCCTATGCGGGTGTTTACATTCACCTTGCTTGTTTACGAAACTCATGTCTCTACATGTTGATGTCTAAGTCATGCTTGCAACTGTATTCTAATTATGCTCAAAGTATATCTTAGTATGTGTTTGATGTGTTTTCCATGAAATCATCTTTCGCACTCACACACAGAGTCACATTCACTATCGTGCAAGCATCATCTTGGTCATGAATGATTAATAACAAGTGTCACACTTGTTTCTTACACCATCGGTCAGTCATGTTGAACATGTGTATCCAGATGGTTTGTTCGTTTCATCGTCAAGCCATGTGAGTGTGTGTCTGTATGATAACCTATGCATCTTTTGAATGTTCACACACGTAGTCATTTTTGGTGAAGTTTTAAAGACCAGACTCCTCATTGATAGACATACCATCACCCTGCTTTCAAATTGATCGAATGTCAACCAGAATAATGTAGAAGCACCAAGCTAGTTCTTTCAAGATGTGTTTCCCACAAGCAATTCAATCAATACTCATGCTGGCCAACCAGAGTGTCAACTGACTGTTCACCTCAGAAATTGCTTAGTGATCATGAGCAGGCCTCCTGCTGCCCATCAGTCAGCGTAGTTCATAAATTGCAGAAACATGATCAGCAAGCCAACCTCCCGGCCTCGATGCAATTTTACCATCCAATAGCTCCTAGAAGCAGACTTCCTATTCCCTCCACGAATTATGCAGTTTCTGTTGCTAGTGACTAAGCAGCCACTTGGAACTTCCCTCTAGGAATTTGTAAATCTAGATGCCAGTGAACCTAGTAGCCAAATGGAAGTTCCCTCTAGGAATTGTGCAGATCTAGCTGCCAGTGACTCGAGTAGCCAACTGAGAGTTCCCTCTTGGAATTGCACAGATCTGGTTGCCAGTGACCCCAAGAGCCAACTGGAAGTTCCCTCTGGGAATTGTGCAGATGTCGCTAACAGTGACCCCAGCAGCCAACTGGAAGTTCCCTTTGGGAATTGCATAGATCTGGTTTCTAGTGACCCCAGCAGCTAACTGGAAGTTCCCTCTAAGAATTCCATAGATCTAGCTACTAGTGACCCCAGTAGCCAACTTGAAAATTATGCAAATTTGGTTGTATAACCCCTACTAAATTTTGATTCCGAAATTGCATAGAGCATGTCTACCTTGCCTTCCAGCAACCTCGACTGTCCCTCCCAAAATTTTTATACTTTTTCCTCCCAGTCAAGCCAAACCTTGTAGTAAGTCACTGTCGACTCAGATCACCTATTTCAGTCTCTCAGTGACTCTTGCACAATTTTCATCAGTAGTTCCTTGGAACCATCATCCCACATCATAGCCCTGTTGCCTCTCCCGGTCACTTGCATTCAAATGATCATGTGTCATGGTAGACTAGGATGTTTTGGATTTGATGTCATCTCGTCATAAGTGACTTTAGGTACAGGTACACCAACAAACATGTCAAGGAGATGAACGAGATGAACAAAGGGAGAACATGCAAGTGAATAGGTTCACCAATGGATGAACTAGCGAAGCATGCAAAGTGGATGAAGAGGATGAACATGCACCTTCACGAACAAGTGAGTTTGTCAAGCCTTCCAGCATGAAAGAAAGGAACAACATGCTAAAGCTTCATCAAGTGAACCAAGTACCATCGAAGAACCTATGCACTTCACCATGTAGAGGTGAAGCTATGGTACAACATGAAGACATCCATCACTCAATAACACTCTAGCTCGACATGCTCTCCAGCAGCAGCATGAATTTACCATCAATGTCATGTCAAGTAATGAGTCATGTTGCCCACATCTCTACTATGGGCTTATTGTCAATCAATGTGATGTAACGTGGAAATCCAATAGACCCACTTGTTCAACATAGAGTCATGTAAGTCGGAAAGTCATTGAAGTCGAATGGTCATGAGGGTAGTCAAATAGCCACAAGGGTCAGTTTCAACCTTGGCTATAAATACCCCCTCATTTGTACATGAATGCACTTTTCACTTCAACTCCTTCCACATAGCCAAGAGAGTCTATAATATTTTATTTGAGGAGTAAGTAGTTGCTCCAATGCCCCACTGATAGGGTCAATGATGTATGGTGTAACGATGTGTCTTGGAACTTTCACTTAATTCAGAATCCTGTAAACCAACCAACATGTTTTCACACATTTATTTTATTTGTTCTAAGACTGATCTATAACACTTGTAATACATGTTTCTTTAACCATGTGTTCTACATCTGAACTGATTCATTTGTTGTAATGCATAATATATTAATGGAAATGTGTTGTATATGTTGTTAATGTTCTGCCGTTGTCCGTGTTGACTGCTCTGTCATACATCAAACAAAATTTTCACATGAACCTTATTGTAAAAACAATGGCACTCATCTCGGACTGATCCGTGAGTGTTGTGCATGTTATCTTACCTTGTATGTTGTGACTGTTGCATCCAAGTGAATTGCTCCGCTAGAAGATGTGTGTATCCTTTGTGTCATGTGTTCCTAACTGAGTTTGGATTGATTCCTTTCAACATGTAACTCATATTCATCTTTTCCTCTCATAGTGAAAGAACCATTGACACAAGTACACTTACACCCACCAAGCACGTGAACCTCACTTGTCAAAGACAAAGAGAACCACTCTCCTATGCTAATAAGAAAGAGCTGAGGAAAATCCTTAAGACAATGGAAACGAAGGCATCATACCAGATGGGACTCCCACACCACAAGATGTGAGGTCTAGTTGGGACTTCATACCGGGCTGATCCCCTGAATGTTGGTGGGTCGAGCACCATCAACAATTACCAATATGTACAAAGGTGTGAAAACAATGGTTGATGGGGGCCCTCCATTCCTTAAGAAGCACACTGAACAACTATTAGATATTGAAGATCAAAGTGGCAGTATGTATTTCATAAAAATGAAGTTACAAGATATTAAAAGAATCCTTTATCCTCACTTTACCAATTACACTTAGAACTTGAAACCTCCAACTAGCAAATATCAACTAACACTAACACTCACAACCTCTAACTTGCATCTAACAACCCTTTTCATGAAGGGTGCACTCTTATTTATAAAAATATTCAGGATAACGATAAAAAAATATAGATCCTTAGATCTATCATAAATCTATATTTATCTCTTGTGTTTACAACCATTCTCCTAAAAATGTAACATACAAACCCTCTCAAAATCGTCTCATCCATGATTCTTCTGCTTTGGATGTGCATAGTTAATGATCGACATCTCCTACAATTATTCCACGAATCCTCATGAGTTGGAATTTGAAATTATAATTTGTCGTTGGATGGTTAGGTAGGACCCTTCTATAATCTCCAATTATGCCTACAATATCAAAAAACTCATACCACTTTTATATATATATGAAAACATTTTAATTTCCTAATATTTAACCACAAATTCACTTATAATACTTAAAATCAATCACTCCAAAAATAATAATAATAAACACATATGATTATCAAAATGGTTACTAATGTAGGGTTATGGAGTTACAGAGTTACAAAATGAGGGTAAAATGATGAAAATGAAGGTGAAAATGGATGCCATTTTGGAGACTCAACATACCCCCCAACTGAAGATGTTGCATGTCCTCATGCAACTATTTCATTGATTCCCCTAATCACAAGTTGATCTTCTTGAATTTTTTTTCTTCTATATGAGTTTTGCCTTTGTCTTGATTCTCTTTTAACTTTACATAATCATATCATTTGACAATTTTATTCTTTTTGCAAAGTGTACTTTCAAATACATTTGATTGCAACATATATTTTTTATGGTTTGTTCTTGTGTGACAACCAAAATTTTATGAGTATTAGTTCTTGTGTAACAATACTTTTTTTATTTTTGTTGGCTCAAAATACTTGAAAACATTGAGAAATCCTTCTTAAGTCACATAGCGACTGTCCACCATTTGATGTTCTCATTAATTGATCATTGCAAAACATATAAACTTTTGGAATCAAAATGAAATAATAGTTGATTGGGAAAAATATGTTCGTTAGGATGAAATGAAATGTGACATGTGGCATGAAATGTGAACATCGCTTCCCCACAACTAAAGGTGTTTTTAGTTATTGGAAAATGAGAAAGGGAATATGAATGTGCTGAGGGATTTTCCAAAAATCACAATTTTAGCATTTAAGGAATTACATGATTAAAAATTAAAAAATTGCATACCTTCACCCCCCTGAAAGGTGGACAAGCTATATATCGAAGAGCATGGCTGTTGCTACTAGACCATGGAATGTGAAGTAAAATAATCTGGTATATCTTCTTCTTTCTATTGGTTGTATGAATTGAGGATGAGATTGGAATCTTTATTAGTATGGTTGTTGAATTGAGTCCTGCTGCAAATTGGTGAAATCATGTACTATTCATTTGTTCGCACTCGATGGCATAATTATTATCTATGTCAATATATGTGTTGATGTCGAACATATAAATAAATTGTTGGATTACTCGCCATTAATGAATTCCATTAAGATGTAAGTGGGAGTCAACATGCCTACGTACATCTTACTAGGTATGAATAGATGTGCCGTAGTGAAGTTACCTAAAAGTTCCAACAAACATGGGACATTGATGTATTCCCAGTTTTTATTGGTGAGATATATATACTTGAAATATATCTAGTTTTGATCTCAGATGATGTGTCAGAGTCGATGGGTAAAAAATTGTTAGAAGGGAGGTCTCATGAACCCTCCATCATGTAATGTGAGTATGAAATAATAATTTGAAGAACTATAGATGGAAAATTTGCATTGAAGTAAGGGTTTTTTCATAGGAAGAAAATTGAAGTCAGTTGAGAAGGCTAGATTTGTAGACTGTTCCTATTTTCTCATTGCACAGACCAAGTTTCGGTTGAATTGTAGGCTTATTAACAACAAAATTGGGCATAAACTTGAAATTGTGATATATTTCTCATTTTTTGGGCAAATGAGCTGCAGAAAGAGCGAGGATAGGGGTTTTTGATAGTGTTGGATCCATTGGGGACATTATTTTTTCTGTTTGAATTTTCTAAAAGTTTGTAATTATACTTTCGATTATGAGTTTAGATCTCTTCTCCAATTTTTATTCAAAAAATTTAAAACTAACTTTTTTCAATTTCCTTTTCTGATCTTCAAGGTCTCATTGAGTGTAAGAAGAGAGAATAATAAAAAATATTCAAGCTCTTTATTTATTTAGAATTTGGAAGTAAAAGACAAAGCAAAAGGATTTGATCTCCACATTCAAATTGTGGCTCTCAAAACTCTTATTTATTCTACTTCTTCTCAAATATTCCTTCTCTTTATACATCTTCCTGCAATTGGTTAGTGAGTTTGGTGGCACTTACTACACCACTGTCGAGTGATAAAAAGGTGTCTTTTTAACTCCTAATTACCTTCAAATTAATTGTCAACCCAAGGACGACTTTTTATTTCAAGAGTGTACTCAGCCTCGGGTGGCTATTTATTCAAGAGTAATGTTATGAAAGATGTAGTACAGTGCTCAAAATACAAAAGTAAACAGATGCTTGTTTACAACTAACTACTTCAAAAGATTAAACCTCACATTCAGAAAACTAAGCAATTTATCAGTCAAGGGTTCAGTAGTAGTAACTAATCCCTTTGTAAACTGATGGAACTAGAGGAAATCAGAGAACAGATCGTGGATCTGGGAGCCAGATAGTAGATGTCAATGCTCACTACAGCCTGAGATCGTTCTTCACACCAAAATAACAAATGACAGGAAATGAAACGACAGATAAGAAATGGAACATCAATTAAGAAATGGAATAACAAACCTGAAATGGAACAACAGTTAAGAAATAGAACAAAAAACCTGAAATGGAACAACAGTTAAGAAATTGTAACGACAACTAAGTATAACAAGTAGTAACACCTTAATCTATAATATCAAATGCACGAATCGTAATCTATAGGAATCAAACAACAATTCTTCACTCTTAAGGGCGGATTTAATAGCACACCAAAATGGAACAACACTTATTAATGATGAATTATAGAACAATGCTTGAAAGCCATATATACACACAACACACTTTAATAGTAATTTTATCAAGTTATCAACCTCAGTTAGAAAGAGTACGACTGCATTTCAAAATAGAACAACATTGTTTATAGATCCAACAATCGCAAAGAACATAACTTCCATGATGAATTCTGTAATGTTAATGAACAAGTGCACAACACAAAGGCTCTGAAATTAAACAACAATGATGTTCTGTAAAGACTATTAGTATTATATCAACACCTAAAAGAACAATGATACGATGCAGAGTCAATACAATAGTTTTGTCTTTAGAAACCTTAATAAATTAAACATAACAGAGCGTGTGATGTAAACTTACAAAACACATCAGATTATTAAAAAACGTCGATTAAGCAAACCATGCATAAACCAAAAATACAATATACAACAATAGTAGTGTACTCCACCAGAGGCTGGGCCCTTAGCCGCCAGTGGATGCTTCTTGGCTACTTCAGATGAGAAGAATGAACATCAACTCCCAAATCAGGTATTAATCATTAAATGGTGAAATCATTACAAAAGCTGAAGCTTTGAGACTTACAGCATGAAACAATCCTTTCTTCCTCCTATCCTATCATGAATTCTTAATTCTAAATCTCTGATTCTAAATCCTCAATTCTCCATTCTCTTAGCCATCCCCATCTCTAATCTCTATTTTCATTTAAATGGAGAGAGATCAGAGAGTAGTTACAATAGAGATAATTACAACATGATTCTATTACAAAATTGGATTGTTTCCAACCAATTGATCAACAAGAGCAAGGCGAATTTGGCTTTGCAACTGAGATTTGGAGGATGACCGCAACAACAAATCTGAGAAGGTCATGCTTAAAGAACCCTGCGTTTCTCTCCATACAAGTTGAATTTGCGCAAACCGTTCTTCATTAAAGTTAATTGGGTACGTTCTAGACAAAACCAATGTTCCAGATTTTCCAGATTTGTCTTCATTTGCTCAGAATCTCAACTGCAAAATTGTCACTTCTTATTCCAGTGAATTTTCTTAGTTGACACTCTTAATAGTCAAATCTTCAATCTAGAAATTATCTTGGAGGTTAAAAATGGTGAATAATGTTATAACCAATTTATTAAAACTTTCATTGATAAAATCATGCATAATCATCAATTTATTAGAAATAAAGGAGAATACATAATATTCATTCATAAGAGCCCCGGATGCGGGTGAAGGGACGAGTGTCAGTGAGGAGCCACATGACAGCCATGTGCTACCTCGTGCTTAAGGTGAGCATTCAATACAATCTGCGTCGCCATGGAATATATGTACAGAGCGAGCGACAGGCATTCAATACAAATTTGGGTTAAATGGCGCAACTGCAAATTGCAGTTATGGCGAACAGGTTTCGAGGGATTAATGGATTTGTTAAAAAGGGAGATGGATTGCGTTACGATGATCAGTTTGCTGTGTGCGGCTTTACCTTCCAGGCTACAGCTCCATCTGGTAATGCCTGCATCCACTTCATTGAAGGCTATCACAAGCCCGAAAATTCAGTTGGTTGCTGTCTGTGTTTAGTTGGGTGGCGTCTCAAGTCTATGGGGTGCTGCTTCAACTTTATTTCAACATTTCTACACGCACCCGCTGCTCCTGCAAGGATGGTCAGACGGAGGGGTTCTGCCCGGGGAAGGCCGTCTCGTCCTCCAGCCAGAAGGCCCCGCCTTCACTGCTGCCACTTTCACTGCCATGGAGGGGCTAAAGCCAACCCCATCCAGGCTAGCCAATTCATGGACACGAGAAGCCCAAATTCTGAACCAGCCCCTGCACTTGCATTCGGTTCCGCCATTTCACCTTCGGCAACTCGATGGAAAAACCCCACATTAATGCACATGTCTTGGTTCTATTCCTCGAGGAATCTCAGGACGACGAAGGAGGTTCGCGCAGTTTGGAGAAGCTCCTAGGTGGAAGCTCGGTCGTTGATGAGAAGAAACCTGTGGAGGCGCCTGGGCATGCTCCTAAAAGCCCTCAGGCTCAGAAGGCGTCGACTTCCAAGGAGGATACTGAGGATGATTGGGACTCCCTGCAAGAGAAGTATGGATGGTGCAGGGTGGTCGAGGAAAGGCTGGAGGAATAGCCCTCCACTAGTTCACACTCTCTTCATCCATTTCTATTCAAGTTCTGTTTTGATTAATGGCTATGTATTTTTTCATTTCTGGTTCAAGTCCATATCTATGTCTGCTCCTATTAATTTTGTATGGCCTGTCAAGGATTTCGTTGAAAGTCTTATGAGGCCCCTGCATGGGAAGTATTGTTTTGCTCCTGTGCCCCTGTGTGGGACTACTCTGTTTGGTCTGGTACCTTTGTCGTGTTACAATGGCTCTATATGGGTTGTTCGGTCTAGTTGTGATGCCCCTGCGAGGGCAGGTTTTGTTCTGCGAAAGCCGAGTCCAAAGAGCCACAGTTGGCCTTGGGCATATTGACACCATGTATGTAAAGTTTTCCTGTATATAATACAATAGCATAGATTTACCGAGAAAAAAAAATATTCATTCATAAGAGCATAAATCATTATAAAATAGAATTATATGATAAACCGTGATTAATAACATGATAAAGAAAAGTAAAAATGGATGAAATAAGTGTTAAAAAGGTGGTCGTATTCATGACCCAACACACCCCCACACCGAATATATTGCATGTCCTCATGCAACAAAAACTGAATATGTTGCATATCCTCATGCAACCCAAAGACAAAACCTATGTGTTAACCAAGCAAAAAAAAATTGTTCATCTCAGCTCATAGAACAAATGAATTCTTCCTCACTTAATGAATATTCAATTTTAGCAATCTTGATGAAGGCATAGCAATGAAGTTGCAGCAAAATATGATATAAGTGACAACAACCTTCATTAACCATTTTTCAAAAAAATACAAACCAACTTTTGTTGAAATGTTGCAAGTAGATTTGTAATATATGAATGACTTTATGATCCAAAAATCAGATCATTTTGATGCACAGATCATGATATATAAAAAAAATGGTTGCAGTTGAGAGTGCATGATTTCTGAAATTTTATGAACCAATTTATCTTGAAATTATCTAGGTTTGTGTATTTTAATGATACATTTGTGTTATCCAGAAATCACAAGAAGTGAGTTCATAGTTTTAAAAATATTAGGGGAATCAATTTCTACATTGAAATTGTATGCCTTAAATGAGAAAGAAAGCAAAAAAAACATCCATCATGCGTAACAATTCCTCCCCCTCTCTGAAAAATTAGCATGGCCTCATGCGATGCTAGAAAACAAATTGAGGTGGTTGCTACCATATGTTGAATTCTATGCTTGGTGTAAAACAACATGGAATAAAGGAGGTGTTGAGAATGAATAAGAATATTAATGGATGATAAAGAATATGAATGACATGGTCATAAGAAAGAAATGAATGAAAGCAACACTCCCTCAAATCAAAAGATGATACACCACTAAAAAAAATGGGAAGTGGTAAAGATGTGGAAGGAATGATGATAAATATTTCTCAATGGATTTTCATGAAATCCTCCTAAATTCATAATAAATCAGAAAATTATGATATTTTACCTCAAGTTTTACCTCCAAAAGGAAAAATGTGGAATGACATATATGTACTGGCAATTGTTGAAGCTGATGTAGACAGAGTTGGTGCTGAAACTGATGCAAAAGGTGGAATCCAGGCAAGCAAATCATGTCTACAGAATTGTTCACGTTTGCGAGTTGCTCGAGCCTCTTCTGTTAGGTGCAAGAGTGTGGTCATACTGCGAATGGAGTCTCCCCCCCCCCAATACTTGTTGTTCTCCTGTAAACAAATCACTATTTTGCATACAATGTTCTTAAATCCATAGTGTTAGTTTTGAATAATAATAGATTAAGATGCATGCAAAAATTTCAATCAGAAAAACTTTTCTATACATGCAAGACTAATATTTTATCAAATCAACAAGTTATGGTAGAGTGCAGTAATCATATCGCATGCAATCCCATAACGCATTTCCCCCCCTCCAATTGAAAAAGGGATTCTATGACCATAAAGCCTATGAAAGGTGTTATGCTGACGACAAGGCAAGGGAATGAACAATACAATAGTAAATGAAGCAGAGTACACATATCAATGATAGGACATCAAGGGTTATGGTTATAATGAGAGTAGAGTGTGTAAAGATAGTTATGCATAAGAGATAGGACACTTTGGATTGATCATAAGTTATGCAAAAAAAGAAAAAGAACAACAATATGCCAAAAATATTCTTTACTGATAGTATTCTAGCTAAAAATGATGCGATTGATCATAAAACAATTTCTCATGCATAAAGGTTCAAAACAGGGAAAATAATTAAGGAAATAACTTCTCTGACAAAAAAAAGAATAAGAAAATGGTATTATAGTAATAATTGATGATAAGATATAACTTCAATACCATAAGCAGAGCCTCTGCTGCCAGCAAGCATCCATAGCCTTGATAGGGCTACTTTTTAACCCATATGAGCTAGGATCCTCAATTTATAAATGAAGAGTTATAGTGTTGTTCTACAAAAGAGATCAGTGTGCTAGTGTGGTAACCAGATAACCACAATGCCATTCACTAGGATGTAGCAAAAGCGATCAGGCCGGCTCGTGATGAGACCTCCTATTCCAAGGATAATTTAGCTATCCAATGGATCATAACCCTGGTGTGGTGGCCATAATGGGAATGTTACATTGTTACAGCCTTATGAACATGGTAGGTTGGCTCGTAATGAGACCCCCTATCCTCCATCTGCGAACAAAATTTTGTTGTTAGTACAATTTTTTATGATTAAAAGAGGGAGGCTCAGTACTCCTTAAGAGTAGGGATGGTGGAAGAAGTTGAACATGTCAATAGAAAAAAATATACCCATAACCTCATTTATTACAGACAGAGAAGATTATAACTACGAAGGGTGGAACCAGCATGGTATTAAGATAATCAAGCAATATCATGTTCAACGGAAAACAATGCAGTAAAGTAGTATATAAATAATTGTGTCATTTTTGAAAATATGCTATCATCACGGAGTTGTCATGTTAAAGATCATAACGTGAATGATATTAACTTTCTTCAAAAGAATCCATAATTCTTGTCATCATAAAAATAGTGTACTTCATGCCATGAAAGAAAATCAGTAAAATGTGGTTGAGATGAACTAGGAATAATCCCATAAAAGGAAGAAAGCGTTGCTCTCGAAAATGCTCCCAAAGTGTTGCTCATTTAAAAGAACAACAAAAACACTCAAAAGAGTGTTGTTCTTTGTAGGGAACAACAAAGGAAATGCACACGAAAAAGAAAAAATACACACGAAAAAGTGTGAAAATGCAAATGTCATTCCTTTGGAAAAAGAACAACAAAAAAACGAAATGTCGTTCCTTTGAAAAAGGAACAACAAAAATCAAAAGTGTTATTCCTTTGGAAAATGAACAACAAAAATGCAAGTGTCGTTCCTTTGGAAAAGGAACAACAAAAATCAAAAGTGTTGTTCCTTTGGAAAGGAACAGCAAAAACACAAGTGTCGTTCCTTTGAAAAAGGAAAAACTAAAAAAGTGTTGTTCCTTTGGAAAAGGAACAGAAAAAATGCAAGTGTCATTCCTTTGGAAAAGGAACAGAAAAAATGCAAGTGTCGTTCCTTTGGAAAAAGAACAACAAAAGTCAAAAGTGTCGTTCCTTTGGAAAAGGAACAACAAAAACACAAGTGCCATTCCTTTGGAAAATGAATAGCAAAAATGAAAAGTGTCGTTCATTTGGAAAATGAATAGCAAAAACTCAAGTGTCGTTCCTTTGGAAAATGAACGACAAAAATGCAAGTGTCGTTCCTTTGGAAAAGGAACAACAAAAATGAAAACTGTCATTCCTTTGGAAAATGAACAACAAAAATGCAAGTGTTGTTCCTTTGGAAAAGGAACAACAAAAATGCAAGTGTCATTCCTTCGGAAAAGGAACAACAAAAATGAAAAGTGCAGAAGTGTTGTTCCATTCGAAAAAGAACAGCAAAACGTGAAAGTGCATAAGTGTTGTTCCATTCGGAAAGGAACAACAAAACATGAAAGTGTAGAAGTGTTGTTCCTTTCGAAAAGGAATAGCAAAACGTGAAAAAAGAACAACAAAATGGACAATCATAAAATGCAAACATGCAAAAAAACAAATTAGTTGTTCACAGAATTGATGCTGAAGATATGTTACAATTTGAATGAAGCAACACTTGAAACACAAAATATAAGAGAAATCAGAAAAGAAACAACAAAAGACAGTATGTAAATAAATAAATTAAGTTACAACAACTATGATATTATGTAAAAAAAATGATCTGTTTGAAAAATGTTTTGGCAGCAATGATAAGACATGAATATTCAAATTGAAATCAATTCTTCATTTGTTCTATTATGAATCCGTTGGGTAATGAGTTGAATGAAACTCCCTTTGTTTCATTAAAATTTCTTTCAAAAATCACTCGTCCATAAATTGACCACCTTTATTTTCCCAGGACCTGCAAAAAAACGAGTGTCTACCTGCAATAAAACATTAAATCATGGAGAAAGAGAGGTTATCGGGCTCCCCTAATCCAAGAATTATGCAAAAAAACATCAAGTAGTTACTCTGTATAACAAATCCATTGAGAGAATAACAAAGTAAAATGTATTTGTCACCTGCGAGAGAGCAGTGGTCGACCATACTAACCAACAGTGTTTTAATCACAACTTCTTTGTTTTTTGTCTAAATTGAGTGATTCTAAAGCCAAATGAGAGCTAATTAATTTTTTTATCTCCAGTAGCAATATGTTTTAGCAATTCAATGATATGATATGTCAATTTTAGTTAGAACAACCTGCATAATGAAGTCATTTTCGATTACCTAGCTCAGACCAACAGTTAATATATTAATCATAGATTTTTCGTTTGATGCCAGATTCAAATGATTCAAATTGGAAATAAAAGTATATTAATTTATTTATTTTCAATAGAATAAATTTTTGATGACAAGAAGAATTGATAGGTGAAATACTGTAAGGAACAACTGGAAAAACAGAGTTTTAAGAGTGCTGATTTATGATAGACAGTTAGTATTTTGATCATAAGTTCCCCATAATATATCAAAAATGAGTGATTCCAATTTCCTTGTAAACTATATTCATAGGGGAATCTACCATAGTAGGAGGGTTTAAAAATTCAAACATTTAGGTCTCCAAAAACGGACTATCCCAGCTATGTTACTGAGTTGCCCGCTAGACACCCTATCAATGTTTTAGTTTTAACTTTTTCGTTTCAAATTCAAATTGAGTGATTAAAATTGGGTTAGAAATTAGACATCAAGGGCTACCTAGGATAGAAATATGTTTTAAAAATATTGGATTTTGGTCCCTCAAAACATGACTGTCCTGACTATTTTTCCAGAAATCTCATCAAGCCCACAAGCCAAAAAAAATGATATTCAAGCATTTTTTCATATTGATGATAAAAATGAATAAAAATGTTTGTATAATTGTTATTTATATTATAAATCATCTACATACACAACTGAATTAAAAAAATTATCACCAATAATGATTTGCATAGCATGTTGCAACAAAAAACAACTAGTTTTACATAAAAAAAAAAAAAAAACAAAATGCATTTATTTATTCCCTTATTTATTTTATTTTCTACACTAACCTATTTTGATTTGAAAAATGAATATGAATACGTATATGAGTACTAAAAGTGGAGCCATTTTTGAATTAAGGCTTCACGTATATACATACCCAAATTTGAAAAATGCATATTAATGAAAATTAGGGTATGAGAAGTCTACTTCCCTTGAAAAAATGGTATAAAAAATTGTTGAAGCATAGAGTGATGTTGCAAACAAATGATGGAGTGAAACCAATCTTCAATGTATCCATTACTTTATTGATTTCTCATATCCATCAGATCATGAAGTTCTTGAGCTTTTAAAATAGCTTGTTGATACATACTATAAGAAACCTCATTTTCTTCCATAACTTCTACAATTTTTGACTTTGAAACATTTTGAATCTCATTGTAAGTTTTCTCTAATGCCGCATGTGAGATAGAATGGGTGGGAAGGGTGGTTAAATTTGGCAGTTCAACACTAGAAGCATGTTGTACTAGTTTATTATGGTGAGAGTGTGGAATTAGTTAAGCGGGAAAATGTGTAAGGAATGGAGCATTGTGATGATGTGGATGATTGGGTTGAGTGGATAAATTTGATACACAAGCAGGATGTTGTGGAAGAGCTGGTAGAGAATATGGCGAATGTGCTTTTGCTACAAGATGAGGGAGAGTAGTCACGCAATCATAAGGTGGACCATGCCAAACTTGTAAACAAGATTGGTGGTTATATTGAAATTGACATGGCTGCCCTAACACACTAGTATTCCATAATGGATTATGCAAGTAAGGGAATGGAGAAAATTTGTTTTGAATGATACCTGTAGGCCATGATTTCCATGGTTTTGACCTTGTTGCAACTTCCTCATCTCTCTGATATGCTACTTCCATCCTAGATAAGGAAGAGTGAGTATCTATGAGATGCTCCTTTCGGTCATGAGGGTAAAACACTTCATCCAATTCTTGATATTTCTGAACCTGCAAAGCACTCAATTTTGAACTTAGAGAGCTAATAAAATCAACTTTAAAATGTTCAAGTAAATCATTGATTTCAGCTCTTATGTCTCCTGTTCTTGTAGTAGATTTGGAAAACAAAGAACAAACATCTCTAGGATTCTTACCAGCCTTGGAGATTCCTCTTGAATACCTTATGCACAATTCACAAACATCATCATATCATAACTGAAAACATCACCTTTTCCTATCAAATTTTAGAGTTATAAAAATTCATCTTTGATTCCTTTAAGAAGGAGTGTTTTTAAGATCTCTTTTTCCAAATGCTTATATTTTGATTTTTGAAGGTTTTATTGAAATCGATCTACATAGTCCTCCAATCTTTCATCTTCCCCATGTACCATACCGAAAATATTTTCATTTGATTTGCAATAGTCTTGGTACTTCTTCAAGAATATGTTCTTCATGTCCTCCCATGATTGGATGCAATTCCCACCTAGGCTCGTGAACCATCGGAGAGCTACTCCTTTTAGAGTAAGAGGAAACACTTTCAATATTTGATCATTAGTACAATAATCATATCCTCTACAAATTATTTCAAAATCAAATAAGCATGTATCTGGATCTTCATTTGATAAACCATGAAAATTTGGTAAATATGGGGGAATTATGTGCATTTGTGTCACTCCTCCTAGATCTTTGATAGAAAATTCAAAAGTAGAAATGTAGGCCATTTCTTACCATAGTAGAAGATGTTCTTCATGCGTTTATTCAAGGCTCCTTCTTCAAATTTTCCTATCAATTATTTAGTAAAATGGGTGTTGCTTACATCACCACTTGAGGGAAATCATGAGATTTGTTTTTCAAAATTTCTATTTTTTTCTAGTCATTCACACAAAAATTCAAACATCTATTACTACTCTAGGTTCTTTAACAGTTCTATTGGAAAGCGGGTGGGAGAGTAGGGCTTTTACATGCTCCTGTACGTAGGTTCTTACCTTCCTTTTTTAATACGCAATTCCTTCCTAACAGGCACTCATCAGATACACACTACTCTTTAAAAATGGCTACACTCTCCCCGACAACGACGCCAAAATGTCAAGCAATAAAAATGTGTCTTTTTAACTCCTAATTACCTTCACATTAATTGTCAACCCAGGGACGACTTTTTATTTCAAGGGTGTACTCAGTCTGAGGCAGCTATTTATTCAAGAGTAATGTTATGAAAGATGTAGTACAGTGCTCAAAATACAAAAGTAAACAAATGCTTGTTTACAACTAACTACTTCAAAAGATTAAACCTCACATTCAGAAAACTAAGCAATTTATCAGTCAAGGGTCCAGTAGCAGTAACTCATCCCTTTGTAAACTGATGGAACTAGAGGAAATCAGAGAACAAATCATGGATCTGGGAGCCAGACAGTAGATGTCAATGCTCACTACAGCCTGAGATCATTCTTCACACCAAAATAACAAAGGAAAGGAAATGAAACAGCAAGCAAGAAATGGAATGGTAATTAAGAAATGGAACAACAAACCTGAAATGGAATAACAGTTAAGAAATAGAACAACAAACCTGAAATGGAACAACAGTTAAGAAATTGTAACAGCAACTAAGTCTAACAAGCAGTAACACCTTAATCTATAAGATCAAATGCACGAATCGTAATCTACAGGAATAAAACGAAAATCCTTCACTCTTAACGGTGGATTGAATAACACACCAAAATGGAACAACACTGATTAATGATGAATTATAGAAAAACGCTTGAAAACCATATATACACACGGCACACTTTAATAGTAATCTGATCTAGTTATCAACCTCAGTTCGAAAGAGTACGACTGCATTTCAAAATAAAACAACATTGTTTATAGATCCAACAATCGCAAAGAACATAACTTCCAAGATGAATTCTGTAATGTTAATGAACAAGTGCACAACACAAAGGCTCTGTAATTAAATAGCAACGGTATTCTGTAAAGATTAGTAGTATTATATCAACACCTAAAAGAACAGTGATACGATGCAGAGTCAATACAATAGTTTTGTCTTTAGAAACCTTAATAAATTAAACATAACAGAGCATGTGATGTAAACATACAAAACATATCAGATTACTAAATAATGTCGATTAAGAAAACCACGCATAAACCATAAATATAATATATAGCAACAACAACGTACTCCACCAGAGGCTGGGCCCTTAGCCGCTAGCGGATACTGCTGGGCTACTTCAGATGAGAGGAATGGACAACAACTCCCAAATCAGGTATTAATCATTGAATGGTGAAATCATTACAACAGCTGAAGATTTGAGACTTACAGCGTGATACAATTCTTTCTTCTTCCTATCTTATCATGAATTCTTAATTCTAAATCTATAATTCTAAATCCTCAATTCTCCATTCTCTTAGCCATCCCCATCTCTGATCTCTGTTTTCATTCGAATAGAGAGAGATCAGAGAGAAGTTATAATAGATATAATTAAAACATGACTCTATTACAAAATTGGATTGTTTCCAACCAATTGATTAACAAGAGCAAGGTGAATTTGGCTTTGCAGCTGAGATTTAGAGGACGGCCGCAACAACAAATATGAGAAGGTCGTGCTCAAAGAACCCTGCGTTTCTCTCCATACAAGTCGAATTAGGGAAAACTGTTCTTTAACAATGTTAATTGGGTCTGTTTTGGACAAAACCCATGTCCGAGATTTTCTAGATTCGTCATCATTTGCTCAGAATCTTAACTGCAGTACTATCACTTCTTATTCCAACGAATTTCTGACTTGGCACTCTTAATAGTTAAATCTTCAATGTAGAAATTATCTTGGAGGTTAAAAATGGTGAATAATGTTATAACCAATTTATTAAAACTTTCATTGATAAAATCATGCATAATCATCAATTTATTAGAAATAAAGGAGAATATATAATATTCATTCATAAGAGTATAAATCATTATAAAATAGAATTATATGATAAACCGTGATTAACAACATGATAAAGAAAAGTAAAAATGGATTAAATAAGTGTTAAAAAGGTGGTCGTATTCACGGCCCAACAACCACCAAAAATAAAATTGCAAATAAAATGAAATAAAACTTGAAAACTTAAAAAACATCATCAATCTTGGCTTTTATTCGTTGATTCTATCCTACTCTACTCTACTGGAAATAGAAAAATTTGATCAGGTGTATGCATGAAATTTCTAGTGTAACCATGTGTATACCAGGAGCAAAAAGATATTCATGCTTAGTTATAAAAAATATTCATTAGAACACATCAAAGCATGAAAGACCATATGTTTTTATAATGCAATTAAGAAGTATGGAAGAATGAAAGAGTGATGTGACTTGATCCTTGATTGGAACCATGTTTCAATAAGTTCATGAAATTCCTGATTCCTCTCTTGGTTTAGATCACACTGAATATCCTCATTTATTATGCATTCCTCAATCTTAGATTCTAATGGTTTCTCCCTAGCAAAAGTATTGCATGATCCTTGATTATCTTCAACCAATTGATAAGAGGAATCAAAAGATACTTGAATATCTTCCTTTGGAGGTGGAGAGATAGACATGTTTCTCAATGCAGTCAAAATATACTCTTCTTGAGAGATAGATATCCCAGTCGTTGTTAAGATTCAAGAAATTTCTTAGAAGAAAATTCTTCAAAATCTTGATTGTCTATGAATTACTCCAACTGGTTGATAATTCCTATCGTGCAGACATATTAGTACAAAGTATTGAAAAATTATTGAAATTTAATATGCATCCTAAATGGTTTTAATATGATTTTAATCATGCATCTAAAAGTGAATGAAACTATAATTAATTTTCTAAACTTCAAATTAAACACCTATGCATACCTCCCCAACAATGACACCAAAATGTTGGTTTATTTAATTACAAGTTAAATCCCTATCATTAATTGTCAACCCAAGGTTCGTAGAACTTACGAGGTATACCTATACTATATGTACTAGGTGGTTACTTATCAGAATAAATTAATCTAATGCAATTAAAGCTAATTATAAAGTTAATTAAGTCAATCTAATCCAAATCAAACCAAACATAAAGAAATTGAAATCACACTTGCATAAAGGAAATCAAACTTGCTTGAAAACGAAATCACACTTGCATAAATGAAATCACACTTTCAGAACTAAAATCATGCTCACATAAAATGAAAACACACTTGCTAGAAATAAATGAAATAAAAAGAACTACACTATGTTACCAATATGTCCAAAGGTGTGCAAACAGTGGTTGATGGGGGCCCTCCATTCCTCAACAAGCACAATAAAAACTATCACATCATGAAGATCAAAGTGGTAGTATGTATTTCATAAAAATGAAATTACAAGAAATTACAATAATTCTTTATCCTCACTTTAAAAAAATTACATCTAGAACTTGGAACCTCGAACTAGTAACTAGAAACTAACACTAACACTCACAACCTCTAACTTGCATCTAACAACCCTTTGTATGAAGGGTGTAGTCTTATTTATAAAACAATTGAGGATAGTTATACAATAAATATAGATCCTTAGATCTCTCCTAAATCCACATTTATCTCTTGTGGTTATAACCAATCTCCTAAAAATGTAAGATACAAATCCTCTCATCCATGATTCTTCTCCTTTCTATGTGCATAGTTAATGGTCCACATCTTCTACAATTATTCCACAAATCCTCATGAGTTGGGATTTGAAATTCGAATTTGTGGTTGGATGACCAAGTAGGACCCTTCTAGAATCTCCAAGTAGGCCTACAATATCACAAAACTCATAAAACTTTTAGATATATATGAAAAAATGTTAATTTAATAATATTTAATCACAAATTCCTTTATAATACTTAAAATCAATGACTTGGAAAATGATAATAATAAAACCATATGATAATGAAAATGGTTACTAATGTAGGGTTATGGAGTTAGAGAGTTATGGAATGAGGGTAAAATGATGGAAATGAAGGTGAAAATGTATGACATTTTGGAGGCTCAATAGCACTCTTGATGAATGTAGGCCTCATCAAGTAGTATGAGGAGGATACATCCCTAAAGGCACACTCTATCTTATTGGCTTATTTGATCGATCAATGGAGTGCCCAAGCGTAGGCTCTCCATGCGGTCCTAGGGTATAGTATAGACGAACTAAGGAGAATATATAATTTATCATTTGCATATCCATGATAGGAGAGGATTTTCACTAGTTCTCTAATGTCCCCCATGGCATTTCAATTGAGATTCAGCTTGCACACACTTAGAAATATGTTGAGCCTCATGTGGTCCATCCATCAGATTTTCATATCTGTGGTGGACAACTACGAATTTCTTCTTTTGATGCAGAGGAGGTTAGGTGCCTCTCATTATTTGTTACCACAATTGCACACTCTAGTAGTGATGGGTAGCACATTAGATTCCCTCTTTTGTATTATGTTGATTCTTCGATTTAGGTGCCACGTTGCATCAGATGGTATACATTATTTCTAATTAGCTTTTCATGGCTTTAGATATATATCGTGTGTTCATACCTGAGAGAGACATCTTCCCTTCTACTTCTGAGATTTTTTTGTTTATTTTTTGATAGGTTTCGAGAGATGAGGCCTACATTTGACCACCCTCCTAGGTCGACCACTGAAGTCCAGATGCACATGTCGGGGAATATGATGCGCAAGATGGGCCTAGTGGAGTATCCAACTAGGATTTCTCCTGAGCCACTAAAACTACTAACCAATGAGGATGACGATGTGTTTGTCATGTTGGAATTTCCATACGTGTGGATTGATTAGAGAGTGTGTCCCAACATCCTCTTCATAGCGGATGAGACTCTAGATGATAGAGGTAATATTATTGTTTTGTTTAAATTATTCTAGTTTCATTTTATTTTAATGAATTAAATTAAAATATATTCTAGCACATTTTTTAATTTGTTTTATTAAATTATTTAATGAAATTATCTAATTATTTTTATGTACTATATATTTTGTAGACATTGGTACATTAAATATGGATGTTCCTCCTCCCCTGAGTGGGGCATGGGCGTCCATGGCCATAAGGTTGTTCTATGTGTTCGAATAGACTATTGTGATTCATTAGTGAAAGTTTTGTTTGAGGTGGGAGTCCACCCTATGAGGGTTCATGGGTCTGTACAGGGATTGTTCATGCGAGATCATGTATCTTATGCATCATAACATAGAAGCTAGTAGGGTACTAATAATGATGAGGGATGTAGACAACCATCATTCAACAAAAGATAGATCAGATGAGGGTGGTGATCATGATTCTTCTGGCAGTAACACCCCATCAAATCATGGCTGTCAAGGTGTCAATGGTCCTTCTTGTAGTACACCTCCTCGTAAGTCACCTGATGATGAGATGCGAGAGCTGGAGGATGTGCCTTATGTTTCTCTTGATAGAGTACACCATCCACCACCTCCACCACCTCAGAGTTCGCCATATTGTGTTGAGGGTGCAGTAATTGACCATCCATCATCTTCTACTACAAACGAGGCTATGTCTATTTTGTTAGATATTTGATTGTAATTATTTGACTTGATGTAGTTATTTGAGTTGTTTGTGTGTGTGTGTGTGTCTATATATATATATATATATATATGGTGCATTTTTTGTTCATGTATATGTACTTAATTTACATGTTGGCGTTGATGTGTATACTGTTAAGTCATGTTAGATAAGTTCATTTAATGTGCTTGCAGATAGTTGTATATGTGCATGATAGCAATTATTTGACATGATATTTATATTTATTTGAGGACGTGTGTGGTGATGACGTTAGATGACAATGTTTGTATTTTGTTATATGTAATCACGATGATGATGCCCTGTTAGATTATTATATTTGTGTGCTAGCTAATGACATTTATATGTGCTAGACGTGCATATAATTAGATGATGCTAGTGAATTTGAATGTGTATCCTAGATGATGTTTATGATTGTTTGATGATTATCATCATGATGTTTATTTTTTATGAAATAAATTTTATTATGATTACATATTGTTGAACTTATATCAAACTTTTGTATATGAAATTGTATGCAAAACGACTTACTTAAAAAAATGCAAGGATATTTTTATAAATTACAATGTTTAGTATGATTGAAACTATGATTGTAAAATTACATTCAATTATTTTTATTATTAATATTTTGTAAAATATTACATATCAAATCCATATTAAACATTGAAAATTGTACAAATATCCCTCATACATTGAATTAGAAAGAAACTATTAATGGAATAATAATTCTCTCAATATTTCTCACTAAAGTGAAAATATAAGAAAATTTTCAATTTAAATTACTTTACTTTTCTCTAAATAAAGTATCTATAAAATTATGTTATTTAATATGGACAGTGAAATATTTTACTTATGGTTGTCAGTACAATTTTTTTTGGTTATAAATATCACATGCAAATGGAACATAGAATGAATTACACATAATGTGATATCGATAATACTATTTCTTGTCATGTGAAAAAATTACATTTCTTCCTTGTAGTAAAAAGTAAATTATAATTTTTTACTCATTTCATTTCTTCCTCATAATAAAAGCTATTTTTTTTTTTAATTTCAATTACTTTATATCTCTATATAAAGTTATAGAAGATTAAGGTGTAAATTGAAGTATTGTAATTATGGCTAACATTGATTTATGTTGTTCTTACTATTTTTATTTTGTTAATTTAAATTATTATTTTACTATTTTTGAATGTAACTTTATGTGGCAACATCTCTCTCATATTGAGTTGTAGAGCACCTCTTGGAACAATTAATTTACTTTTAATATAACTTAAAAAATTCTCATTTTATAAAATCTAATTTATTGTTAAAGTTATGAGATTTTCAAGAAATTTAAATTTAATATTTAGAACAAATCTTACTAGTTTAAATTAGAAATTTATCTCTCTAAAGACGAGGATAAGAAATGTAATATGATAAGACTTCATGTGAAGTTACTTGTAGCTGGAGAGTTGCTCTATTGGAAGTTCTCCCTTAAAGAGGCAAGTGAATTCTAGAAATAAAAATACAACATTTTGATGCTACTTTGGTTCTTTATTTCCTATTGTACTGGTTTAAATTTAACTCTTTTTTAATAATATATATGAGTTAAGTAATACAAAAATGATAATAAATTAGATTTAAACTTTTGAAAAATAATTTATTTGATTATTTCTTAATGAAAAGCTCAAAACATATTATTTTTTCCACATACTTATCACCATATGATCTCTAAAATTCATGTTTTTCACATTTTTCCTAGCTAATATTACATCATGTTCGCAATGATAAATGAATGTCTACATTAAATAATTTAGTTATAAATACATAAAAAATAGATATTTATTTCACATAATCTAAATACGAAACAAAAATTCATCTCCAACTCTTTTTGAAAGTCAAACAAATGCCTCTTAATCACTATCACAAATTTGGCGCAGTTCATGTATTCCTATCTGAGAAGGGTTGTGACATTAATCCTTATTATCATAGATAATGTACACAATTGGAAATACATAGTATTAAGTAGTGTTAAACTGTTTTTCCTACAAAAAAAGTGTAAACAAATTTGTGGATATTACCAATTATAGTATAATATCTCAACAAGGCAAATAAAAAATAATATTATTAGCGAAATAATGACAACACAAATATACAACAATAGTATAAATGATGAAACAAAACAAGTACATATCACTCTCCATTGTCATCATCTTGATTATCTTCCTCGCTTGGCATGATAACATTGTTGTTATGGGGTTGTGTCTTAATACGAACCAAAAACCCCTATCCAACACATCTGGGTAAAAGGACACCTGGTTACAGTGTTTTGGGAAAACATAAGGTTCCGTATATTCATGCCACATCTTTCTAGAGTTGATATATATCAACCGAATATCACGATCTCCCTTTACATTATTTCGATCAAATGTGTCTAACCATTTGCATTTAAAATTAACACATTGGAACAAATATAACTCCACTTGAATGACCTCTTGTATCTTTCCAACATAAACTAATGTCCCTTTCATTAGGTTTTATGTTGACCGCTAGCACGAATATATTGGTTGAACTCGACTTCCACTCCACAGTCTTGTATCATGCATCCATCATCAACATGCTATAAAAAAGTGAACAAATCACAATGTCATGTCTCTAATAACAAAAACATAATTAAAAATAATATGTGTGTGTGTGTGTGTGTGTGTGTGTGTGTGTGTGTGTTACAATTCAAAGGTGCAGTACGAAGTTAAAAATATAAAGGAAAATAATATAACTACTGGGTTGTTGCACCCAATCCCTATGATTAATGCATCCTCTTCAACACATGGGTAATGACCACATGCACCATATTTCTCTCTCACTTTACCAACAACCCAGCTTATAGGGCATGTCATTGGCATAGTTTCTTTTAAATGAACATGATAAGGTATGCTTTTACCATTCAACCATCTAAACTATTTCCTACCACTATCCCATTTCCTCTTCGTAGAATGCGACCCATAGTTGTGTCACTTCCTATTGGGTCAATTTACTATGTAAATTAACACAAGTATTTAATTATCAATTTGGGCTTGTAAGCTTAGAAGCATGTCCAAAATCTAGGGATTCCAATGGTAGTCAATTTTAGAAGATGAAATCGAAAGATTAAAAGAAATGCATATTACAAATATAAATTCTAATTAAGTAATTTCTAATTCCTTTAAATAATATGTGGGATTAGGCTCCTAACTTAGGAGAACCTCGTTTTCCTTCCCTATGATACCATTTCCATGAAGAGAAATCCAAAAGCACTAATCAAAAATGGTTTATGATGCAGAAGATGTAAAATAAGAGGCTCCTAACTAAGGAGGACCAAGTTGTCTTTCTTTACAATTCTTGCTTCAAACCAGAAATGCATAAATAACTTCAAATAAGAAAAGGAGAATGATATTTAGTTTTAGTTCAAGATCAAATAGAATGGAAATTTACCTTAAATTCATGTATGTCCCTTCATATGTAGATTATAATTAAACCAATATCCATTCAGCAATCATCTCACATCAAAATACATTTGAAACAAGAACTAATTTATGAAAACTATGAAAATTTAGCCAAGAGGTGCACTTAGCTTTGTGTGGGGGCCCTCCACCCTTACCTTGGACACTTGAAGAAATATCAACTGAATTTTTTTTGTAAATCAACCAAGTGTGAACAAAAAACTTGAAGTGAAACAGGTCATTCAATTAACTTCCTGTCTTCAAAGAGTCTCAAAATTAGATTACATAAATCCTACATACATAAGCCTTCAATGTTTTGGCTTAAATAGAGAAATATGAAACAAATTGATCTAAAATGTCTCCAACAGCTATGTCTATCCATATCCTATATATCCAAGTTGATCTCATCCATCCAATCACTCAAAATCTGAAAAATCCCATGAAATCCTAAAATTGGCCTATTTCCTATTGATTTCCTGAATGACTAGTTCTGTTTAACTAGCTTTGATTGCGCTTGTTTAAGATTGATTTGACCAAACCAATAGGAATTCATTCAATATTAATTCACAATATTTCTATAAATGTGCTTAGCTCATGCCTAGGTGTCCTACAAGTATGACATAAATGAAACCATTATGGGAATTTATGATCCTATCCAAAAATGCACTTAATATCCATTTTTTATAAAAACATCTAAAAATTGCAAAACTTAATTTATATACTTGAATATGCATAAATTGGTCGAAAAGGGGTGTATATGATGGTAAATGGATGGATAACATGGAAATTAAGTGTATTTAATTAAGAAAAATTAGATAAAAAATGAGGGCCAACACTTCCATATTGTAAAGAATGATTTTTTTGATGACTTCAATTTCTGAATTTGCTAATGATAAAATAAATCCATATATATATATATATATATATATATATATATATATATAGTATATATATATATATATATATATATATATATCATAGTACACATGAGATCAAAATATGAATTAATATGAAGTTCAGTGTGAATAGTTACTATGTAGTAATTTGAAAAATGATAAGTCTACACTTACTCTTTATCATGTGCCTATTTCCATTTGTTTCAAGAAGCTCCCCTTTCCATTTGTATTCATCCATTTGGTCATCCTAGATTGTCGCACCTAGTGTGTTTTCGATCTTATTAATGTATGCATTGGCATAATTATTTTGATTATTATTATCTAATTTTAAGGTCATGATCAAGCCAAACACAAAATTGGTGTATGAGACCCCCTTGTTTGTGGCAAAAGGGACCCACATCCATTCAATGATTTGAATGCTAAGTCTATGAAGGCATACATACTATACCCCCCTTTGGTTTTAAACTTGTGACCTCTTAAGTGGAAACAAATTCTCTTAAATCATAAAATATATACCCCTCTACCATAGACCCCTCAGGTTTTTCTCTTTGTCGAGCAAAAACTTTCAATTTCTTCATGTACCTCTCAAAGAATAACACCCAAAAAAAATAAACGACCCCAACTAATTCAACCTTATCTACTAGGTGAATTAGAAGATGCACCTGCAAGTCCATGAAACTAGTCAACAACTTCTTCTCAAGCATACAACAATCTCAGTTTTCTCTTGATGACACCATGGAATGCTAGCCATATGAATCTCCTTTGATGTGATCCAACGTACAAATGTAAATAATTTAGATATTGCATGTTGTAGGTCTTATTGGAAGTCATGGATGACACACCCATGCAAGAGTAGAGGATAATCATACTCCATAGTAAATATTACATTATACCAAATTTAATTACAAAATATCTCATTACATAAAAATAAAAAAAACTTAATAAAATCAATTTTTTCACATATTTACTCTTAGAAGGTTCAAATGTTAATGTGATTTCAACCCCAACAAATGATCTCCCATAATGAAGTAGCACTGTAGTTAATACCCATATAAAGAAGGCACCCTTACCCAAAGAAAGAATACTTTTCTTTAAAACCCATGGGATACCACCTTATTTGAAAGACCAAGAGGGACTAGCCTCTCCTCTAGTTTCTTATCTTGGCCAATGTTTATTTTTAGTTTTTAAAGAAATAAGATCTCTCCTAATAGTCAATGTGTCACTTTCTTTTGATGATATGTGCCTCTGTAAAGAAGATGAAACATTTTAAATATATGCAAGGGATATATTAAGTGGGTAACCTTAAAATGCTCCCAATATGGGAGCTCATGAAAGAGAGATTTCCTTTTCATCCCAATGGAAAATTTCTCAACATAGGTGTCAAAAAATTATAGATCGTTGAACATAGGCTCCCCATTTGAATCGAACATTCTTGCAAACGCCTTCTCCTTAGCTGTCTCATATGCTCTAATATATTCAACTAGTGCCATTATTGTAGCCATTTGGGCTCTCTCTAGCTTACCATTGAAATTGGATGCTGCTCTTTTGTAAGGGTGTTCTTCTAGGAGGAATATGATAGAGAAGTCATACACTAGATTTTCTAGGTGTTTGAAACACCTAGCCTTTAGAGAAGGCCCACAACATTTACATCAATGATACACTTTTGTTACAAGACTTGTGAAATTATTTTATATAGGTTGGAACGTTAGCAACCATCATTATCTGAAAAATTGCAATGAATTAAACTAATATGTGAAATAATATTGTTACTAAACAAATCAATAAGAATTTAATTTACCAGAGAAAATTCCTAAGCCTCCATAATCATGTATGGTGTAAGAACATATACCATACAATGTAAAACACCTCTTTATTGTGATGGGTTTTGATAGATCATACACATAGATCCCTTCCCATAATTCCTTCAATTCATCTACCAATGGTTATAAGTAGACATCCATATTCTTCAATTTACTTATACAAGGGACTATGAGAGCCAACATAAGATGTCCATTCTTCCCGCACAACCCTCGGGGGATATTGTTATTGATCCCTACTACAGACCAAATAGAATAGTTGGTGATTTGGAGGGAATATGGGTTGACGCCATCCATGGATATGTTGAGTTGTAGAATTCAAACTTCATCCTTAAATTTTTCAGGCCATGTATTCTGTATATGCTTCATGGCTATTGAATTTGTTTGGATTCTCATAATTCCTGACTCACTTTTGTGTGAGGCAATCCATCCATACAACGTAGCTAATTCTTTGCAGCAAAAGAATCTTTGAATCCGTGGTATTATAGGTAAGTTCCTCAATATCTTATGAGGAGAATGATGTGATTTACTGTTTTTTTTTTCAAATTAAGGTACCTGTAATGCCCAAATTTCAGAGATATATATTTGTTTGCATATTTTCCTTTATATATAATACAACAATTCAAACATGCATGATATGATATGTACTAACCATCCAACATTTTCAACAACTTCTTTGCCTCTTCAGAGATACCTAAGAAAACATTATCACTCAGAAGAACCTTATCTTTGAATATCCTATAGTTGTTGGTGAATATAATTGTACAATGTCAATATTTAAAATTCATAAAATTGATGATTTTTAAATTTGATTGTGTGACAAAATATAAGTAACTTGATCGATATTATAAGTAAATTACCTCAATATTGCCGAGAAACATGCATTTGACATGCCAAACTTTTCTTTAACATTGTACAACAACATCATTGACCCGAACTGAGTATACTTTGACTTGTCGCCAGGTGCAAAGACAGGGGTGGTGGAACCAGATTTCATGCTTTTGAATAAGGTATCAGTGATATGATCATCATATTGTATCTCATTATTCTAGAATCCATCTAACAACATTGTCTCCATTGTATTTGTATCCCATATGTAATCAACCATAAAAACATCCATTTGATTGCTTGCATTTCCAACTTGTGATGAAAAACTACTATTATTGTAGTCATTCCTAATTGGTGAGTCTAGACATAGTAGGAATTGAATAGGTGGTTGATTCAACCATTATTTATCTGATTCCTCTCTGATTCTTTCTCTTAATGAAAACTTCCTTTGACTTGACATTATAGTGGGGTGCTCTAGAATATGGTAGGTGGGTCAATCATCATCACTGGAATCCTAATTTCAAAAAATATTGAACGTCATTAGTACAATATCAATGATATCAATAAGCACGTCAACGCAATTGATTTTTTGAAATTACTATACACCAAACAATTATTACCATATTTGATCTAGGATTGTGGCTGGAATATGCCACATTCCAATTGGAAGGGTGCAAAGGTTGTCCATTTTCATATACCAACTACTTGTAATATGCTGCCCCTGGTAAGAGATTATGATGTATTTGAAAATATGGAGTAATAGTTCTGCATCTGAACTCGATTCTAAATCATGTTCCTACAATTTGGATTCATTTTTATTCAAATCGACATGGGTTAAAAAAAATCAATTATATAATCAAAATACAAATAAAATTTGAACTTACTGAAGATGAGAAGGGACAACTCTGTGAAGGACTTTCATCAGAAACATCGAATGAGTTGGAATTTGAAGAATTGGCCATTTGATATTATTAATATTTTACCCTTCATTTGAGAAAAGTTAGAAATAAAAAATAGTGTGCACATCTGAAATTAATCTCGACAACTATATAACCATAATATAAATATCAATATAGTTTTCAAATCATTTTTCAAGAATAAGATGACTTTGAGAGGAAAATGTAAACTATGAAATACTATAATTCATGTGGATGCATCCTAAAGCATAATTTTTAGATTAAAATGCCATTTTATGTGAAATTAAAATTTCAGATAGATTTTAAACCCAACTAGTGTGCTTATTAGAAAAAAACGCACTGATGCATTTAAAAAATTAACAACACTGGCGCATTCAAATAATACACACATGAGTTTTCGACACTTAAAAAAAAAAAAAGTTATCATATCGGTGCTCTTTTACAAAAATACATCAATGTGTTAAAAAAACAGAACCATTATGAACCTATTTTTTGATTTAAAAAAATAAAATGAATTCAACCAACTCGATTCTCTTATAAAAATTAAACCACATATGAATTTAACTAGAAACCACACCATTCCATTAAAAACATTAATTACATCATTTCAGTATTTCAAAAAAAAAATGTATCACGTCAGTGTGCTGAACAAATGTGGTTCCTCGCCAATATCGGCACGTAAATTCATATTGTGTTTAACTATAAAATGCAGAATGCACGAAGAAAATGGAAAAGAAAACAAAAACACAACTTTTTTTTTCTTTTTTAAAATTAAAAAATGAGAAGGAATTGATTTTTCGAAATCTAACTTCATAAAGTCTTTTAAATAGTAAAAATTTATTCATCATTTCATTATTTTACACAAAATTTCAAATGAGAGACTTGCAAGGGAGACATACAAAGAGCATTGTGAGACAACATAATATTTTGGAGTATTAGAACTATTGAGAAGATTTGAAGTTGAAAGGTATGGTGATTCACTCAAGAACCTACATTGTAAAAATTTTGAATTTTATTATTTATTCTACTAATATTTTTTTTACAATTTCTGTTAGGGTTTAATTAAAATAGAGATCATTTGCAAGAGAGACATATTGAAAGCACTGTGAGGCTACAAAATATTTTGGATCTGTTGGAAGATCAGTTTTTGAGAGGTACGGTGATTCACTCAAAACCCTGGATAGAAAAATATTAAATTTTACAATTAAAATATTTTATAGTTTATGTTAGATTTATCCAGAAATAAGACAAAACAATATAAACTTAAAATCCCTATATAATAAAAAAATTACTATAACTTTAACTAGTAAAAATTTTTACAACTTGATTTCCTATTTAATTTGAATTAAAATTCTAAAGAAAAGCTAAGAAATAAATACTTACCTTAATCCCTTGCTTCTTCCTGCAAAATTTCACCTTAGGGTTTAACTTCCTCTACCACTTGACAATTAATGTTTATCAATTTAGGCATTTTAGATTTAATGGGCTTGTGTAGTTACTATATATAGGTTATTTGACATGTAAAGTAGGGGAATCAATTATTGAACTAGATCCAAAACTTGTTGACCCTCTAGTTTTTTTTTAAATGATTATGTTTCACGGTGCACCCTCTATAATATAATGAACTAGTGCTCCCTATGTAATACAACACATCGGTATATTATAACACTCTTTATTCTGTCTAATTTGTTAATCGTTGCTCCCAATGTAGTATAACGCACTGGTGTGCCTCTTCCAAATAACACTGTTAAATCATTTCGACGCATTTATCCTTACAAATAACATCGTAATTATTTAAAATTATATTTAAAAATTCATTTTTCATAACAGTGTTGAACTGCTAAATGCCTCGTGCATTTAGTGTTTTAAATGCACCTGCGCATTTATCCAAATAAACACACCGGTTAATAGAGATGTTTTCGATGAAAATTATTTGATTTATCTATAAAATATATTTAATGGCTTCGATATTGAATGCTACAAGTTGTATATTGGTAAAAAATGTCTCAGAAGGTCTCAAGTAACAAAAATATTGATCGACATAATGATAACACATGAAAAAACCAAGAGAAGGCAAGTTCTTTGTAAACTCTTTACAAAAATAATATGTTTTAACTATATGTAAGTTTACTAATATTTATTGGTTAGTGTGTGTCATGCAAAGGCACAAAATGAACAAGGTTGATAAGATTATTTTTAATCTAAGTGGAGAAGAGTGTAAAATCATGAAAGAAAAATTGCAGGTGAGTGAAAAAATATTGTTCAATACGAGTTTTTTTTATTATAAATTTTCATTAATAACATATTTAAGAATATTAGATAAAATTTTTCCAACAATCTATTAATTCATATATTTTTATGTTCTATAGGGAGAAACAATGAAGGAAAAGATCAATGTCATTCTAAGAAAAGAAAAATTATAGAACATGTAAATGATGACGAATTGGTCCTTAGCTCATTTGAAATGGTGTTGGAGGTTAATGAAAGGGGGATTTTTTTTTACAAAACTATGAGGGATCTAGTTAGGGAAAATCTTCAGGATCGAAATTTATCTTCAAGATTAGAAACATTGGCAAATATTAGTAATCCATAATATGAAAACTATAAACTAATTGGTGATATTTTAGTAAGAATATTCAAAATTCAAATGATTTTATACAGTCTCTATAAAATTTTGGAAAATTTTAAGGTAAAATAGCTTTTTCTTATAAAACTTTGGCGAATCACTTTTAGAAAAAAATGGGAATTGATGAATCTTTCTTTTATAGAAAAAGCATGGAAAATCATCTGCGAATATTAGCCCTAAAATATTCCATAGATCTAGTGGAATGAATGTATAGACATAATTTCAAATTACAATACCAAAACCAATCCAATGATTCTAACAACCAATTTATATCTAAACTACATGAAGCATTTCTAGGGAAATTGTCAACAACACATGTTAGACTTGCAATAGGAAAAACATACAACAACAAAAAAGAATCATTCAAAAGGTAATATTCATAATGGTATAAAATGATTTTCTAGACTTATAGGTATATATTAATACCAATCGTTAATTTATTAATACCAATTCTGTTATATTTAGTTTCCATATATCATTATAAAAATAGTTTATTATTTTTTCAGGAAGATTATGAAAATCCCAAATGATCAATGTGCTAATATGCGAAACATGCTGGTAGGAATGTCCAAAAAAGTGTATAAGAAGGGCATAATTGCATGACAATAAGAGTCATCTCAACAAAAACGTGCTTCAAATGTACATAATCGTAATTGCATTTGTACATTTAAAAATATAATTTGGCATGAAATATTATTTTTCAAACATTTTCTTGTAGAAAAGAAAATTAGATCGAACTCATTCAACAAATAAAATATGATGACGAGGAAGAGAAAGGTTGATTTCAAATTTTGTGAGTAATTTTTAATGTTTCCTTATTACAGCTCAAGGTTTCATTTTTTTGTATTCTAAGTGGTTTTACAACAATAATCCTTGAATGTCTTCAAATAGGTTCTAACATAAAAAAAGAGTCATCGGAAGAATCGATTGACTTTGGGTTAAATAAGGTTGTGAGTATATGCCGACATATAAAAAATTAATTGTGGAATTTGTAAGTATCTATGTTGTTTTATTTCTTCAAGTTTACAATTAATAGAACAAAAAAATCATTTATATTAAACATATGATTTATTATGGGTTTTAAAACATGTAGAAAATAATGCATGGAACTAAGCCAACAAAAGAGTTGACGCTACAAGGCATGAGACTTGGTTTGGAAACCATGTGCATAGTTTATGAGTCACTTATTTCTATGGTACATTTCTATTCGATTTACATTGATGTCTATTATTTATTTCAATTTTCATTATTCTCACCAACGTAGATAAACTCATTACACTTTATTTTTATGTTTGCAGATGGAACTACAAGATCGAGAAGATGAAAAAAATCAATGTAATCAACAAAATATTCTTCCCAATAACCCAATTCGTGGAAGTAGCTCGATAACTTATAGTAGTTCCAATGAGGAATGTTTATCGATTTGGACATCTATGAAACCTATAGTATTTTTTGAAATAATCGTCTCTGAAAATCAGGCATTTTGTTTAATGTAATGGACACAATGCCCTAATTGAAGGACAAGGGTTATAAATAACTATCCCATTTTGTATGACAAAGAGCCTCTTATTGATATATAATAAAATAGATTTTAATTTATTCTAGTGTTTTATCCAATGTCGCTATGAAATGTTACACCACTTATTAAATATATGGATGATTAAATATTATAATAAAGAGATTTGAAATATGATAATATGAAGAAAAAAATCCAAACATCATATACAAATGTAGTAATCAAATTTTAATTTATATAAATATTGTTATAAGATATATGTCTATTTTTCAATGAATAATGAAATTTAAAAATTACAATAATTGCGTTGTCACAGGTTGGTGTTTCTAAAAAAGAGAGAAATATCATTTAAAAAGTTGCTTCATCTATGACATAAAAATGCACTGGTGTGTTATTTTATATAAAATCACAGCTTCGACATATTTTTGCATGACAGGTTCCTTTAAGAAAACAAGAGAACTGGTAGATTTATCTCTTCAAGCACCAGACTTGTTTGAGATTAACGACCCAATGCGTTGTAGTTCTTAACGCACCAGTGATTTCATATAACTAACTCCCCAGTCCTACAAAATATTATTTCCATCCTGGTGCATTATGAAAATGAACATGATAAATATTTTTAGATAACTAATGCACTGGGGCATTTGTACAAATGATATGCATTGGTGTTCAAAGTTAAAAAGAAAGCACAGCCGCAACAATTATTTTTTGTGTGCCCCACTATCGTTCTTTAGAAGAATTCCTAGAGGAAATTTTATATCTTAGCACTAGTGAGGTATATATTAAACACCAATATTATTTTCATTAAATCCCTTGGTGCTTTTAGTTATGCATTTCACCCAACACTTTTATATATGTAACGAACTGGTGCTATATTTTTCCATTAAGCGCATCGCAAAAAAAACATCCACTAGAACGTTCGTTTGCCCAAAATATTTCACCTGTGATGAAGTTCTATTTAAACCTCCACTAGAACATCTGCTATTCCAGATGAATGTTTTAGTAGATGTTTTTTGACAAGTTTTGCCAATTTTATTTCCTTGGCATGGAATAAATTTTTAATAACTTTTTTATTATGGTTTATTTTATTTTTCCTACTATGGATACCGATTATAAATTTGTTTCCTTGTACTTATTAACACAATTTTACCTTTGGATGTTTAGGCATGACCCATACACTCCACTCGTTATAAATTTATCAACCATATCCTATAGACTAGATTTGAGTGCCTTAAAATTTATTTACTTGTGTTTTTCGCATGGGTTTTTATGTCAGTATATTACATTGTTGACGTCCTTGTGTGGGATATTTACATAGTGCATATAATCAACGTGGTATGCATCGTCCACCTAGGTTATGGACTAGCATCCACACTGCTTGGGCCACACGCTCTTCACATTGCCATTGTCCCAAATGTGTTAACGATGGTGATTTTATCTTCAGGCATCAACAATTGTGATTCTCTATAGAGAACCCTATCTGTATTGCACTTGTTAACTCCTTGTTGAGGGTTTTCATTTAGTAATTTTACTATGGAGGAGCATTGCTACAAGGGTTTCGCCACGTGCAGGGATTGTTTCAATTTTATTTCAATTTATGTGGCCTTTCACCTCTAGTTAACCTATTAGGTTCTCTTACTCATGGGTTCACTTGTTCTAGATGATTCCTCCTTTCACTGCTTAGGTATACAATGATTTTTTGTCTTTATCTTCCTAACCATTTTCCATTGTTTATTTTCATATGTTGTTTCTTGTGTTTCCTATAGGGTAGAGGGCCTTTTGTGATTTCTTGTGATGAGTGAAGGGTGTATTTTTTCTTCGGCATATTACCTTTGTTGTAACTACTCATACTTTTATCTTCCTTCACAAGGAATTTACCAACATTTACCTGAATAGCGCTTTCTCTTTAATACATAGGGTTTGTTTTCTCACCACTTATTTGTTTTGTGTTGTAGGTCTTACAGTTCCTCGTGTAGGAGGGACTATGGTGACCTCACCATCCAACAAGGTGAGCATAGGTATAAGTTCCTTTTACTTATTCTCATTTCTTAATCGAATAACAGTGTGTGGATAGTGGTATTTCTTAACCGCCCTTTATTTCTTTAAGTTATTTTGTAAGTAGAGGGTTAGGGTATAATTATCCTTAGGCATATATAATTTTCTGTTCAAAGGGACCCTTCTCTATCACAGATCAAGATTTATTGTTTTAGTTTTTATTTCTTTTCTATTTTTCTTTGTGTATGATTATGTCTAAACATGGACCTTTGGGGTTTTTTTGGTGCTAATATTAGCTTATAGACCTAGTCACCATTACAGGTAATTGATTCTTTATTTTGTGTAGTTCTTCTTCTCTTATCTAGGTTTTCTCTTGCACTTTAGAATTATAATTTATTGTGTGTATATGGGTTAAGCTAAAACGAGTATTCCTTTGATTTATTAAAAAAGGTCTTCATTTATCTTGGTCCAAAGTTGTCTTGTGGCATCACATTTTATTTTCAGGTTAGCCTCCTACCAGACACACCTCATTTTCCCTATGCTAAGGTTCTAGTACTTTGTTGAACCAATTTTCCAAACGCTATCTATGGTTTTTATGTTGCTTCGAAAAATTATTTTACTCTTTATTGGTTACTTCTATATGCCCTTGGATGACCCCCCATTTATTTTATGTTGAGGACTTTTACTTTGCTTAGACCCAAATTTTAGGTGTGACTATAAGGACAAAATTGTTCTCTGTAAAAGAAAATTATTGATTAATATATACCTATACTCAATTTATTACTAGTGTTGAATTTTTTGATATATGTATGCATCTCTATGTATAATCTTGTATTAATTTTAAATTAACTCAACATTGGTTATTTTTGTATGTTCATTAGAGACCATCAATTTACTTTTCCAGGTCCTTGCTTACATGGTTGATCTGAGCATAGTTATATTATTTGTCTCTATCTCTTCTACTTTGATGTGTACATGTTTATAAGGAATTAGTATTTAGGTAATTTAATTTGATTTGAAATATTGAAATCCGTATGGTTTCCCACTCGGGCACACTTCTATATTAATTTTGTAGATTTACTTATATATACAGGCCAACAACTTACTTTTGTTAATGATACAGAGGGTTTAGATTCTACCCATTTCCATATTAATTTTTATTTAATTACTAGGTATTTCCCTTATCTATATATATATATATAATATATATATATATATATATATTATATTATATAATATATATATATATAATATATAGATAATATATATATATATCACAGTATTCATAAAATGGTATATCTCTTTCTGTGAGTGTAGTAATTGTGTATTCTCGTTTTTGTTTCGTAGTTGTAGCTATTACATCCCGTCACAAACTCTAATGACTTTGATTTAGTCCTTCATTCCAGATCGAGTATCACTTTTGTTCTTCAATAATGTCATATGGTTTTTATAATTATGGAACTAGATAAGTTCAATATGGTGAACATCATCTTCCTATTACATAGATGACATTGTTTATCTAATTTCATGACATATAATATTCTAATAGTATAATGGAATACCATTAATACTCCATGTTTCTTTACAAGTTATCAACTAATATATGGTATTGAAGTTATTATTCATTCTTGTACCATAATGGTGTTTGGTTTATTATTTCTTAGTCTAAAATAAAATAGAAGAATTATGTTCTAACCCATAACGACACCATATAGTAGTCTTATTTACAAGTATTCTCTTTTAATCTATTTTACCTTACCTTAGAAAAGTTCCACTCTGGAATTTATACTTCATAGGTTTAAGATAGGATTATATATATATATATTATATATATATTATAATATAATATATATTATATATATATATATATATAATAATATATATATATATATATATATATATACTTTTCTTCCCTTTAACTTCACATAACTGTTCACTCTACAAGCTAGACTCACAAACAAAGTATATAGGTCCTAAATTTCTTCAAGAATAGTTTATCAAACTAATGTAAATACATAAAGGAATATAACAATAATCTACTATCCATTTACTACATTCATTCTCTTCAGTATAAGAAAATATTTTACCAATATATTTTAATTTCTCTTGCTATGAACAATTTTTGTTACTTTCCAATCCCATTCATTTGAGTAACTTCTTAAGACGATAACTTATTAATGCATGCATATAATTTTCATATACATAACTTATACCTATATGAAAAAATTATAAAGAACATAACATCTAATCCATCACCATTTCAACTACCAGTTCTATTATAATTTGAACAAATATTTAAGAATATAATTACATAGTAAACTCACGCATCATTTATATAAAATATATACTAATTGAGAACGAAAAAAAGGATTAATTAGAGCAAAAAATATTCCTGATTGTAATAGAATCCTTTGGTATTATTTAGGAACTAAGCACGTTCCACCCAACCATGATCTGCCTTTGTGAATTTCCCCTCAAGGTGAGATCTCCTTGCCTCCTAGAATCAACAACCTATTTGATTCATGGGTTGTTTTATTTTGTAACTTTCTTCACAAATTTTTTTTAGTAGTATCCTGCTTTAAGGCCTATAGACATTTTTCCTATCCCTTTTTGTTTTTTTTTCAAAAAATATTCTTTTTATCTATTGAAAGCATTCATTTCTATATCACAATGCTTTATTCCACCCCAATTAGTATTTATCTCCATTTTATTTTATTTATTTTATCTCACACATAGCAATGTCCCACTTGATACTAAATACAAATTTATGTCTCTTAGTTACAAATATTTCCCAACTCTTATTTTATCATCTTTGCAATAGGTCAGTTGTAACACCCCTATATCCTTATTTTTGAGTAGTTCATATTTTTAGAAATTGAAAATACTATTAGACTAAATTTCTATGGAAGCATGTTGGAAACTTATGCGATGATGCAATTGTTATTCAAGAAAGAGCAGTAGATTTTAGAAGACTCCTTGCCATATTAGAAAATTTTTTGGTGGTCAAGCCACATGATGGACCTTCCCTAAAAGTCTCCTTAACATCCCTAGGAGAAAATAATTAAAAGAAATTAAAGTAACATAATGGGAGAGAAATATTATGTTAATCACTTAATATTGAGAGAGATAAACAGATCCCTAAAGCATAAGGACATCAAAGGACCCATCCCACGGAAGGGGATTTGTAGACCTTTGTTGTCAACCTCCTTCACTACATGTTTTCTAATAAAAAAATATTTATTTAAATTCTTCTTCTATTGGGTTATTGTATCAGCTATTTCTTCTTGTTCTCGATTGCATATGATCTTTTTGCTACATGGTTTTATTCTTTTTCCATTGTGGATCTAAAGCATAGACAACCATATCTTGTTGTTAGGGTCACTTGTCACCAGTGACCTATGTGAAGAGTTTTTGCTACACATTTCTAAAATATTTACACTAGCATCAAGGTTATATTGAAGCGAGGGAGATTTCAGAAGAAGATATTTTCTTCCATTCCCACACTGATTATTGCATCATTCAAAAGGATGGGAATGAGTTTCTCTAGATAAACCATGGTACTTTCTTCCTACAACCATGGTAACACCACATCCACCTCCCTTATGATCGATTTATTGGAGGATCTTGGCGATGAATTGGAGTTGGCATCTGAAGGGTTCTGTTTACTTACCATTTTTTGAGCAAAGAAGAATGTTTTATTCACAGATCATGCATAGGTGACTCTGATGGCTCACATGTTGTTGAATTCGAGTTCGTTGGTATTCTCTCTGTCCAGGACTGAGCAAATCATTTTGAATTAATTGGTTGAATCGTTTTGTTGAAGAAAGTGTAACTAGGTTCGGTATTTACAAATGTAATTTTGATCTTTGAACTTATCAAGAAAAATAGATATTATTTTTTTAATGGGTTTCCTTCTCATCACATAGGTCTAGGAGATTCAAAGACTCAAATTCCTTTTAAAAATCTCTTCTTAAGCATGAATGTAATCAATATAAGCCAACCTAATGTATACTAGAGTAAAAAATCCCTCCAATGACAAGCACACTCACTCCTGATGAAGTCAGCTAGCAAAATGAAGTGAAGGAAGAGAAGTCAGCATGCATAGATGACACGACTCTTAAATGGATCAAGTCAGCCTACTATGGAGATATGAAAAATATATATACGTAGCTATAGTAATCAATGTAAAATAGATCTTCGCATACATCTCTACAACTTCGGACGAGAACAGTAATGCCACTAAAATTTTGTGGGAAAAGAACTTAGATTAGTCTGATATCTTCGGAGGACTATCACAGGATGATTTTTGAATGGAATAGGTTTGAAGGTATCGAAAGCCTCTACAACTTGTGATTTGCATTAAAGAAGTATACGTCTCGAATGGGTATAATCTGAGCATATTCAACGAAGTCGCTCTAAATGTAATCTCTGTCTCATCTTAGCATATCAAGAATGATAAGGAAGCACATCACACTCTGTCTCGGCATCCAGTCATGATCTCAATATATTTAAGAGGTAATACACACTTAGCATACTCTATCTTGACATAACAGTGATTCTACAATACACTCTCAACATACTCTATCTCAGTATGACTATGATCTCTCAGGAAATATGCTTTTGACTTATGTCATGATCTAGGCATAATAACCATGGTCTTAAAGACAACATTATGATGGTGATCTTTCTATATCAATGAAGACATGAAATAAAGATCCTAATGAAGATAAGATCAATATAGTGATATCGTTGACATAATGATAATATCAGGAAAGGTTGCAAAGATGATCTTAGTGAAGGTACAATGATAATATAAGAGAATGTGCAACTATGATCTCGGTGAACGTACGACTACAATGGCCTTAGTGATGAAATTGAACTTTCTATAGTAGTAGTTATGATGATGATCTCAACAGTGTCAAAATGACAATTGGTGTCTTGGTCTTGGAGTGACTTAATAGGTCAAGTGTCTAGGCCTTGGTATTCATCAATTGGAATCTCTCTAAGAGTAATTTGTGTGGGTTCTCTTGTCAAATTGTGAGAGGTTTTGGCCCTCACAAAAAGACAAAAATCTTGTGTTCTCATCTCTTTTGATTTTGGTAGCTATTTGATGAAATAAAAAAAAAACACTCTAATAATAACGAAAGAGTGTACACTAATAAGAAATGTTAAAAAAACCTCACAAATAGCTATCGTAACAAGAAGAATCACAATTTAACTTCACTTATCCTAAATTCCTCAACATGGTATGAGAGTTATGGTTATAGTCAGAGGAAGGGTAGAAAAGGGACACTTCAAGGGTCAAGTTTCTATTAGGACATCAAATTAAGCTTAAGGACATCAAGGCCTATAGTAAAGAAACAAACCCTCGTCTTGATCAAACCTTAGCAATCTACAACAATAGTATACATCAGCAAGGGTTTTTTTCTATGCAATCAAGGAGATAGTCTACAACAACAAGAACTTGTGTCTCCATTGTCATCATCAAAAGGCAACAAAGACCCTCATCAATATTTCTACAAAACAAAATATCTCGAAGATTTCAAAATGAAGATCACATCATCTTGGAGAAAGTTGAAACCCTAGCAGCAACCGTGATATACAAAATAAGGAAGAGCATATTGAAGAAGAAAATTCATTGTGATCATATTCAAGTTTATAAAATAAAGGATAATTTCCTTTCCCTAGAAGAAAATCATCAAAGGAAAGTAGTATAGAATCCTCATCAAAAGGAGAAACCATTGGCATTTAAGAAAGGCATTCCATCAAAGAGAAGGTCATGCAAGAGGAAAAATCCAATACATTTTCTCCAACAAGCATCAAAGAAGTCAAGTAGAAGAGTTCATCTTCACTTGTCAAGTAAATCTATTTAATTTTTATAATCAAGTTTGGATAATTGACTTCATGATTGCAAGGAAATATACATTTGGATAGTCATCAAAAGTCCTTGCATAAAATTAGGAGGATTGTCATAATCGTCATAGATAAAAGAATCCAATGAACATATCAAGAAAAAAGTATCCTTTGAATTCATGGAAAGGAACTCTTAAGGTCCTGTAATCCCTACATAGAAAGAAAGGAGAAATAAAAGAGATATATGAAATGAAGTGAAGAAGGTCATATCACTTAGACCTGGTTGGAGGTATCCAAGAATTAATGAATATATTCATGAGATCTCAATTGAGAGATCTGGGAAAGATCATAAGAAGATAATCATCATTGTTCTACCTGATAAGTAATACAAAACAATGTTATGGAAATATTTGAAAATAAGTTGATATCCCCATAAAGATGGAGAAAGTTGAAGAAAAGGGACAAGGAAAAAGGGAGCAAAAAATATCCACTATGATTAGTTGACCTCCCTCACAAAAGGGGTCCTATCATGAGCTCCTAAATATCTATATATGACCATGATATCAAGATGCATCATTGAATCATGGAAACATTATAAACAAGATCTCATGAAAACACCTTGGGAAACATGAAGTACTAAATCCATGGTAGTTAAACTTGATGGAAATAGCTCTTGGAAACCTAAGTGGACACTGAAGCAGAGAGTCATATAGGACAAGACTCATCATAAATCAAGTGAAAAGGAAACATTTTCCATTTGGGGACATACAAGATCCTCAAAAATATCTGATGTAATCCTCGTCATAGGGTTCACTAATCCAGAGAAGAAGAAAGTTTTTCAACAAAAACTCCAACTTATGGAATCCATGAGATGATGACGTCATGACATGAAGGAGATCAAGGGATTGAAGATCTCTTCAATCAAGGAAGCTATTGGGAGAAGCCTCAATGACATAAATGTAAAATAAGGTATCTATTGTTGTGTTTAATATTATAATGTCATGTCATATGGTTGCAGGTAACATGGATCATTACTTCTATCTTAAGAAGCATGATCGAGAGGAAAAAGGATCTCCTCCTCCGAAAACATACAGGAAGGCATAATTTACACTAGATCAAATCAACATAACATATCCTCATATGAAATATGAGATGGCTAATCACAACTAATAAACTCTAATTAAAGGTCACTTGGGAATGGAGTGTGTAAGGAAGGAAGAGATTGTGAGATATGTAACCCTGATCAAGGAAATCAACATCCAAAATATCAAGAAGACTTGATTAGAAAATCTCCCAAAAGATATGATGACACTGATTGAAAAGATGTAGATCCTTCACAATCGATATCTTTGGGAGATGTGCCAACATGAATGCAGGATGTTGATACCTACAAAAATATGTGATGATGAAGAGTCATCTCGAAAGGTACGATTTGATTTAATGTTATGCATTGATTTCTTGAATAATAATTGGAAGAGTTCATGCAAGGCTACAAGAACAAAAGTTTTAAGTACAAGTACAACCAACATTCATGCAATGGATGGAAACTCCTAAAAGAAGCATGAAGAGAAAAGAAGTAGCCATATGAATAAGGTTCCAAATATGTACCAAGAAGGTTGATTTCTATGAAGAAAGAAATGAAATTATGAATAAATAAGGAAAGTGAACAATAGTTGTTGCCCTACAAGGAAGAAGCTCAACTGAATTCCATGACATTAAGGAGAGAAGTTGATCAAGCAATAAAAGGACCTATGAAAAATAACTTACTGATGTATAGAAGATTGTCTAGATAAGAGGGATCTCTGACAGGTCCCTCATTAAGAGGGATCTTGGATTAGATAACCCCTGATTAAAAATGAGTGACGGTTGTGTTTTTATATTTCATGTGTCATGCACTAGGCTAGGACTAACAACCGTAACACTACGCGAAGGACATGAATGGAAATGCAAACACATGATAGACACAACATTCTTGTCTTCACCTGGGAAGAAATAATGGATGATTGGGTAATCATTTGGCATCTGATGCTCTTTTAGGATGTATAGGGCATCCAAGATAAGAGTAAGGAAGAGGAACGCTATTCTTTCGGGATAGGGAACCCAAGATAACAATAGTCCTAGAATGGCATACTCAGTGAACACTCGGGTGGGTATGAACCCCGAGAGACAATGATGAAGGTGTCTATAGTTATTGGTCTCACCAACATTGTGCTCTATTCTAATAAGAGATAGGGATGTTAGTCAAAGCTTTGTTGTGGAAACAATGTTGGTTACTATGATTCTATAACAGAGGCTACCAATTCAATTCTTTTTATGAGAAATTATTTAGATTGAGAATGAAAAAGTACCATTATAAATACCTCCCTAGTTAAGAGGGAGTGTTGAATAAAGTGTAACTAGGTACAATATTTACAAATGTAATTTTGATCTTTGTACTTATCAAGGGAAAAAAATGTAATGAGTTTCTTGCTCATTACATAGGTCTAGGTGACTCAAAGAGTCAAAGTCATGTTAAAGAGATCTTCTTTAGCATGCATGTAATGAATATAAGTCAACCTAATGTATACTAGAGTCAAAATCCCTCCAATGACAAGCACAATCACCCTCGATGACGTTGGCCAATAAAACGAAGTGAAAGCAAATAAGTCAGCTTGCATAAATGACACACCTCTTCAATGGGTAAAGTAGGCCTACTATGGAGATATGACAACTATATATATATAGGGCAATCACAAGTGTGTCAATGCTGAATAACTTTACCAGGTAGCCATCAGGGAATTAGGAGTGGGAGAAACATGGACAACTCTAAAGTGATTGGGGGAAAAGGCATGGGGAAAACTTTCTCAGAAAAATTTAAGGGCCTTTCCACAATGATATAACTAACCCCCTGGGCAGATGTAAACTTAGACAGGTTTGAATCTCTAATGCCCCAAGCCCTTGTTGGTAAGTTTGATTACATCACCTTGTCCCATGAGAAGATTTTATCTTTAGTAAAGGTGACCTATAAGCCACTAGTTGGTTACATTCTAGTGGTGAGAATTTTATTCCATAAATGGATCCATTTCCATTTTCTAACAAAATTTGATCTTGATTTTATTCTTAGTAAGGTCTAGGTGTTAGGAAAGGGTTCCTTGTGGCTTCAGTGTTGGCATTCGACCTTCTATCCAAGTATTGAGTTACAGCCTCATCGAAACATATGGGTCATGATTCCAAGTTTTCCTTTGGACCTATGGTAAAAACGTGTCTTCATAAACATCGCAAATTCCCCTGGAAGATCTTTTTTTCTTGTGGAGGTTTCCCTAATCATTGTTTACAAATGAATAACATGGGTTCTAGTGGAGATGGATGTTTCTTAGGCGATCCTTAGGACACTAAAAATTAGGTGGAAGGAAAAAATTAAAATCCAACCTCTAGGTTATTGGAACACTCAATTCAAATGCCTAAACAGAAGAAGAGTGGGGCACATTGTCAATTGTTGTAATTGTACTCCTTAACAAAGGCTTCAATCCAAAAATTTGATAAAGGTTTATACAAATATGGTGCAAATTTTTCTGAGGCATATATATTGGACTGACAATATCTCAAAATCCCCACATATCCCATCCTGGGTGTGACCTAGAAATTGGGCACAACTTCAAAGGAGGCTTGTATATATGAGGATGGTGGAAATATTGGACTCCAAAATCCCCCTTTCGAGCTATTCTACAATACTAATTCCTCTTTTTTATGGATGGACTCTGATTGGTTTAAGGGGATGTAAATGGACTGCTACATGAAACAATGTACGCCCATCGACCTTCTTCTAAACATGATGCAACATTAGTATTGGAGCCTGATAAATCGAACTTGGACCCTCTTTCTACAACTGTACTAGACGTTTCTTCTTTTGAGGACGTCTCACAAGGAAGAGATGATTTCACCAATAAGTTCTTCTCCTCTTTATGATCTCTTATTCAATATCTTTCTCCAAAGGATTCTTTTATGATCAAACAATATGAAAAAATTGCATGCTCTCCTATAACTTTTTCAATTGTTTAAAAACATCTTCCAAACCCTACAACCTCCATCCGCCCTGACCCTCCACCTAATTATGTGGTGCCCAAGCTCTATGTAACCTCATCTTCTAATCGAGTAGAGAAAAAATCTGGTGATCCTTGCCAAAACCCTATTATGCAGAGGGACAGTCGTCCTATGACTACCCTTTTTCATGCTAACATTCACTTTCCCTTCTAATGCGAGACAGAACCTCAAAGAAAATCTCCCCTACATCTCACCTCTCTTGCAACTATAGTCCCCAGTTCTATCCCTGCCCCTCTCCTACCCCTAGACATTATGCCCCAATTTGAAGCATAAGAAGATGCAAACTACTAAATCAGGAACTTTGGGAACTAATTTTGGTCCTCCTCTTGAAATTTATCCTAGAATCATCCCTCCCTTTGAGTTATGAGACCAATATTACATCTACTCTTGCCGATGAATCTGACACAGTCAAAATAGAAGTACCTGAACCTTTGTTTCCTAAGGTTATTGAACATAAATTCATTGAGTTTGATACCTTATTTGTTGAGGTTTTTCAACCTGATGTACCTAATTCATCTTCAACTATTACTTCCTCTTCTCTTCCTTTATCTCAAGCACAACCACAGGACAGATATATTGGACCCAACGATGAGCCCCTTCCATATGGCCTTGTGAGTATTGAAGAGATCCCATAGGAAGAACCTAGTCCATCCTCTCATGTTCATTTGAGATGAGTACATATTTATTAGGATCATCCTTTTCCTCCTCTTCAAACTCCATATGAATCTCCTTTACCCAATTCTCTTCCTTTCAGCTCACCCATGAGTTTCTCACGACAATCATCTTTGGGATCATTAGCCATGACTAAATCTACTACGATTTCCCAACCTATCTCCAATATGGCTAAGAAATTGAATGTTGCTTCCTCATCCATGTTTGCAACATCACCATAGACTCATATTTATGGTGGCACATATGTCATGCTTGGTTATCATTCATTGTCTACTACCTTCTCTAGTGCAACATCCAGTCCTTGGACTTCTCCCATGACATCTATTTTTTGAATTACATATGCCACTTCTTTAATGAGAACTATATAGTATTCTCCTTATCCTCCATCTACACCTATAGTTGAACAACATATTGACCCTTATATTAGTAGACACCTTCAACAACCCAATTCTCCTTATATTGGGTACTCTCCATCTGGTGGGTAGTTGCCTCCATTATCCCCTCCTCCTTTGGAAGGGGGGAAACCTATCATTAGTATACCACAAGTTAGTGATCAACCTTTATTAAATCCACTTTATCCTGGTTTGACTACTAATGTTTGGAAATCTACCTTGCATGTCCAACCTAGTTCAATTGTGGGAACATCTGTACATTCTCAACCAATACCATTTGTATCCCAAATTCATACACATCAATCTATACCTTTACAAGCTCAAATAAATGTAATCCAACCTTTACAAGCTTCTATTATGACTCATTTTGTTTTAATGGTATTTGGTACCTCCTAGATCCAGCTCACCTGGCCTTTACAATGTAACCTGTAGCCTCAACACCTTGGACAAGGTATCCCTCAAATTCTTTTAGGAGAAAATGTGTATGGTATGGCGTAGCCCCCACCGACCTCATCTTATGTGGGTATGATGCACAATCTCATAGGGAAACAATATTGACCTTTACAAGGTATTCCTTAGACATCTTACTTAGGCCAGCAAATCAAAACTCAACTATTCCAACATTTGCAAGGTTACCCTGGAGGTGAAAAACAAGGATATGCGTATATTCGTTATCAAAATCCTCCTTATTCTATTACCTAGGTTCCTCTTTATCAGAAACCTCCTTATTTTGGAATGCAAGTACATGTTTCTCACATTATCCCATCTTATTTAGGTTATCCTCTATATTTTAACAAATAGATGTCATTTGTGGCTACTCTTGAACTGACGGATTTGACTCGGCTCACGAATGAGCCCATTGCACATTCTCCTTGGTGGCCGACAAATCCTACCAAATTACCTTATGATATTCCTAAATTCAATGGGAATCATGGAGAACACCCTTCCACGCATGTAATGACCTATCATCTATGGTGTTGTACGAACTCCCTTAATGATGATTTGATTCAAATTGGGGCATAATGTTTATGGGTGGGAGAGGGGTAGGGATAGAACCGAGGACTATAGTTGCCGGAGGTGTGAGATGTAAGGGAGATTTCCTTTGAGGTTTGGTCTCATGTGAGAATGGAAAGTGAATTTCGGCATGAAAAATGGCAGTCATAAGACGATCGTCCCTCTTCATAATAGGGTTTTGGTAAGGATCACCAGATTTTCTCTCTACTCTATTAGAAGATGAGGTTACACAAAGCTTGGACCCCACATAATTAGGTGGAGGGTTATGGAGGATGGAGGTTGTAGGGTTTGGAATATGTTTTAAACATTTGAAAAAGTTATAGGAGAGCACATAATTTTTTCATGTTGTTTGATCATAAAAGAATCCTTTGGAGAAAGATATTGAATAAGAGATCGTAAAGAGGATAAGAACTTACCAGTGAAATCATCTCTTCCTTGTGAGAGGTCCTTTGAAGAAGAAAAGTCTAGTACGGTGGAAAAAAGAGGGTCCAAGTTCAATCTATCAGGCTCCAATACTAATGTTGCATCATGTTCAGAAGAAGGTCAATGGATGTACGTTGTTTCATGTAGCAGACCATTTACATCCCTTAAATCAATTATAGTCCATCCATGTACGCATCCACAAAGAAAGATGAATTAGTATGATAAATTATCTCAATACAGGGATTTTGGAGTCTAATATTTCCACTGTCCACATATATACAAGCCTCCTTTGAATTTGTGCCCAATTTCTTGGTCACACCCAAGATGGGATATGTGGGGATTTTGAGATCTTTTTGGTCCAATACATATGCCTCAGAAAAAATTGCACCATATTTGTATAAAACTTTATCAAATTTCTGGATTGAAGCCTTTGTTAAGGAGGAGAATTACAATAATTGACCATCTACCCCATTTTTCTACAGTTTACGCATTTGAATGGAGTGTTCCAATAATCTAGAGGCTGTATTTTATCTTTTACCTTCCACCTAAATTTTAGTGTCCTAAGGATCCCCTTAGAAACATCCATCTCCACTAACCTACCAACAAGGGCTTGGGTCATTAGAGATTCAAACCTGTCTAAGTTTACATTTTCCCTCTGGGTTAGTTATTTCATTATGGAAAGGCCCTTAAAAAAAATTTGAGCAAGTTTTCCCCACGCATTTCCCCCAATCACTTTGGAGTTGTCCATCTTTCTCCCACTCCTCACTCCCTTATGGATACTTGGTAAAGTTGTTCAGTGCTAACACACATGTTAGATGGTAGTTCGATACCCTTTGAAGCCCATGACGATAAATATTATTTCTTTTTAGGCCCACAATAAATTGGAAACCCTAGCTCCTCAAGCCAGTAACCCTAGTTCCAAAATACTTTTAATATACACCCATTGCATAGATTTCCAACCGACGGTCACATGGAAAAACTTGCCATAGAAAATCAAAATAAGGAAAAAGAGGCGGTGTGTTACAAGGTTTCATAGATATCAAGCATCTAAAACATTCTAGGAAAAAGATTTCAAGTTAGGTAGAATGCTCCAGGCCTGGACTTATCTAGACCCTTATGCAGAGTTCACTTTGTCCCACTTTAGTATTATATCGCTAACTTGAAAATGCTTTATCACACAATGCATGTTTTTCGAACCATTACTTGACAATTTTCTAGTGACCTACAATTTTTTGTTCCATTTTATTTATGTCCTCTTTTAAATTCAACAAAGTCCTAATTTTGTTTTGCCTTGTTGCTAAGAACTTACCACTTTTTTCTTGTTATGATTGAAAAGAAGGTAGAAATATGTTAGATGGTAAATTTGTCTCTTTGCTATATATCAAAAATTATGGGGATGTGCCAAATAGTACATTTCACATAATTAACCCAAAATTTGTTGGAGAGTACATTATGATGATTGTGATGATGGTTAGCATTCTTGATAATCTTGATCAATTTTTTGTTTGTTGATTCAAAGAAAACATCCCCTTATTAATAATAACTTGCTTAAAAGCATAAGGCAAATCCTTTGTTGGTTACATCTACAAATGAGAAATATGATACAATATCAAACAATAGTATAGATGGGACACCAATCCTAGTGATGACATGTTTTTACAAGAATTGAATCATTGTTATGTCATTGAATTTATTATTGTAACTTCTTTTACACTGTGAAGCAATTTATTGGAATCAATATGTACTTTTGTTACTTTGAGGAGTTAGGATTAATATTTACCATTACAACGAATCCCCATTTCTTAGAAGGTTATTAATAGAAATAGAGTTACAATGATATCACTATTTTTCTTCATTTTAATCCCTTCTTGTACATTTTTGACATATTCAACATTATTGAACATGTCCATGCACATATTAGAATAACATTTGTTATTAGTGCCCAACTTTTAAAACCTAATGTGTGGTGGTATCTCCAAAGAATGTCCACCTATTGAACCATGATGTAAATAAATGAATTCCTTCTCGACATCATTGTCCTCCAAAACATCTCAATAACATGTTGTCATAGTTCTTCCTATAAATAATTATGTTGACTAGATAGTGTTGAGTAGATTTCAGTCTTAATGCTCTTCATTTCTTTGAGTTATTTCACTACTTTGACTACAACTTATGTTTGTTTTTCAACTTCCAAATAATTTAGTTCAACACCTTGTAGTATGGTTCTCATAAACAATTTTACAAATTCACTCCCTTCTTCATCCTTCTAAGTGAGGACAACATCAAGGGAGTGGTCATATTCAAATTTATGGAGGTAAAAATATTTTCCCAAGCTCATATTGCTCAAGGATGGAGTGGCATTAATAACTATCTTGATTTCCTCAAAAGGTCCTTTCTCAACCTTATCATATTAAAAGAGTACATCGTACTTCATCATCTTTTATAGGGATCTAATGATTTCAACAATCATAGATGTATCAACTTATGAAATTAATATTCCCAGAAAAGGATTACATTGATTTCTGATTACATGTTAGTGGAATTTGCATAGATTTTGTTCTTTCCTAGGTATACTAATGTTTCATATTTTGAAATGATATTCCCAAACAATTTTATTTTTGCAAGAAAGAAATTTTTCTTAAAATTTAGTTAGATTCATATTTTATACACCTATCAAAGATCTGCGTCAATTATTGTATATGATCAAAGAACCTCTTCTATTAAATGTTGACATTGTAGAAACCCATGCTTTGATTAAAAAGGAAAAAGCTATATCTTTCACATATTGGAAAGGGGCATTGGCATCCATTAGTCCAAATTATTTTCATTTAGATGTGTACTTTTATGTATCCCTTTTGGTCTTGAAAGTGGTTTTCAATCCATCCAGATTAGAAATAAGAACCTAATTGTATCCCAAAGATCCATCCAAGAATGAGAGCATTTCGAAATGCATTAATAGATACAAATTTACTAGTTTCTAAATCTTTGTTAGCAATCATAACATTGTCTAACTACCATAGAATCGTGAGAAACATCACCTCGCCACCTTCAGTTCTATGAAGGAAATAAATTTCTTTATGAAATAAATAGGTTTAGCTAGAAAATAGTTTCCAAAAATGACTTCCAAATTTTTTTTTGAGTTTGGTTCCTCCCTTAAATTCCATGGGCATGTATGTCATCTTCCTTTCCTAATTTATTTATTAACCTTTTCATTTACTATTTAAAATTCAACCTTGGGTTGAAAATTGATTTATTTAGTAGTTTATTAATCTCTATTAATATTTCATAATTTTGGAATTTCTTTGTCACCCCCCTTGCCTTCTATTTAATTATATTAATTCTTATTAGTATGTTTTAGTTTCATTCTTTTGAACTTCTCAATTTATCTTAAAAGAATGTGAATAAATCCATATATAATGAACTAATTTCCCTTCATATTTTTAAAACTTCATTTATATTATCCATATATTTTACACACTATTTCAACTTTTTTTTGTTATTCCTAAATTCTTATTTATATGCTTTAAATTTTCCCAAATGAGATAATTTCTTTTTTGTTTTCAAATATTTTAAAATGGGTAATTTTTTGCTAAATATTTAAAATTACTAATAACAACCTCTTTTTATCTTTTAAATATATATGAGTATGAGATATAAATTTTCAATTTCTCTAGCAAATATACAACTATTTATTATTACGAACACTTTTTATTTTTATAATTTAATTATCATTTTAATTTCAAATCTAATATATATATATATATATATATATAATATATATATAGATATAATATAAAAATAATTTTAATTTTTTTATTATTATTTTTAATATTTAATTAAGCTATTTAAATTTTCCTAAATTTTTATTTTAAAAAACAAAATATCCTTTCTTTTCCTTTAATACAATAACTCTATTCATGACTCAAATTTCATCTTACATTTAAAAAAAACCAATTAAAAAAAACCAATTTACCAAAGCTTGATTAATTTAATTTGTAGTAACATTTAACAATGATAAAGCATTCAATTTTGTCTCTTACCACCAAATGTGTACAATGTGAACGATAAAATCGTTCACAAGATCACGAAGGTAGCCTCCATTGAGCAAATCGTGAACTTCACATCATCGTAGTGTTACATTGAATTTAAAAGATTGTGCCCACAGGAGAAGCGTTTGTATTATTCTTTACTGAAAGTTAAATTTCATCAGAATATTACGCGTTTTAATGAAACACTACAGAAGTGATAAAAATGAAATATTTAGCACTCCGAAAATGTAACCCATTTCCTACATTTTCCATCACATTAAATGGCGGAGCTTGAAAAGAAAACTAAACGGACCAACCAAAACCTAACTGGAAAACTAATCTGATTGTCGTCGACCTTTGATTTTCTAGTAGTGGGCATCCCAATCGACGTCCATATTGGAATCAGACTTCTGCTATGGAGGCAACCGCTCCCTGTATCGACAACCAGGACTTTAATAAAAATTTATATCATCATCGTTTTCGTTAGCCTGAGATTCGAACATGCAACGAAATCTTTCGATTTGTAAGGAGAACAGGGTCTTCAGATCCTCTATGCTCACAATCCCATCTCTGTCTTTTTCCATGACATTAAACACCTCCTTCAATGCCCACATTTCACCATTTTTAGTGTTGGATCTAGGTTCATTTATTTCATCGATTTCTTGTGTAATGAGCCATAGAATCCGGTGAAACTTTTCAAAATTCACAGAGCCACTGTTGTTGGCGTTGGCAACAATTATCCTGCCCTCCATTTCCTCTCTGCTTGAGCCACTGTTGTCAGCATGGGAAACAATTATTCTTCCCTCAATTTCCTCTCTGCTCAGCGCCTTTCCACTTAGCCTTCCCCATGGGGAAGCAACTGCTAGTGAAGAAATCTTGGAAATCCAACAAACTGATTTTCTTGTCGCTATCTCCATCCAACACGTTGAAGGCCTCCTTCACCTTACATGGTTCCTCCGTCCACAATTTCATTTCTAACAGCGGCCTCCTCCTGTTTCAGCTGCAATGAAACATAATTGATGAAATCGAATTGAATTCCACGAAGAGCAATTGATATTACAGTCCAAGTATTGATTGACAGGCCGAGAGGCAAAAATTGATTGAAGAGGGCGTTATGTTTCACAATTTCATCGTGGTCATATGCCAGGTGAAACAGAGAGACCGACGTTATCTGAGGGAAAGCCTCATTGTTTTCCACATGCAACATGAAATGACAATGGCATCCATGGCTTCAAAAATTCAGGAAAACAACTAACACCAAAAACAAAAACAAAGAAACAGTTGGTTATCCAGCAGCCATGGAAGAAATACACCAGTAAGCCAACATCCCTGGGATGTGAATTCATGTAGTGTTTTGGGTGGTGCAAAACTAAAATTTCAAAGTTGAAATAGAGGGGCGCTCAAAACTGAAATTTGAAATACAGCTCTGTGCCGCGTCTAGAAAATATCTGTCAATGTTTTAATTGAGTGGTCTCAGGATCTGTCAATGGTTTAATTGAGTCAGTGACGGCTGCTTATGTTCGTTGTCAGACCTTGGGAACGATGGATTGATGTAAACCGGCGTGGCCATGAGACCTTTCCAGGCCGGAGCGCTGTCACGTTATTACATGGCATGTATTTATGGTGAAGCTGATATCGGGTGCATTAAAGGGCGGATAGCAGGCTAGTTAGCTCTGGCCGTTAGTTAAAGCTAATTTCAATAATAAAAATAAAATTAGTTAAAATAATTTTTATATTTTAAAATATTTTCGTTTTCGACGGCAGTCGCACAACAATCGTCATTAGGTTCTACCATTTGACCAGGGGTTACAAGATGGAGAAATTGGGGAATGACGGAGAGTTTTGCTTTCTCCATAGATTTTTTGGGTTAATGCTCTAGTTTATACATGGTCTTTCTATAACAATATATGCCTAGATGTTTTTAGGTTTTTTTTGCTACTAAGAAATCTTACGATAACAAGCTTGGTTTTTTTTTCTTTGTAACATGATATATGGATATTGGTTTATGATCTTATGGATTTATGTCACATTTTTACTAACAGTTCTCATTTTTATAAGCTTTTTCACATCTAGAATAGGTAATTTTAACTTTCATTAGTGGAAAATAAAAAAAAAATGTCAAAAAAAAATATAAGGATTTATTAAAAATCAAAATACACATAATATTTGTATCAAAATATTGTTTACATTAAAATAATATTGCATATATCATTTTGATAACAGATATGAATTTAAAAAATATTCAGGTGAACTTTTGAGGAAATCTTTTATTTACGAGACAACCCCAAATATTAATAATCCCTAATTGAAATTAAAATTATTTTTATATTTTAAAGATGTTTATTTTATATAACAATCAATTAAAAAGAAAATATATATAGAATAATTAAAATAATATATATAAATATTACACTGCTAAATAAAAACACCAATAAAACACGAAATTAAAAAAGCTTTTTATATTTTAAAAACATTAATTTTATATCAAGCCCAATTAAAAGAATCCCACCAAAAGATATATTGTTAAACTAAAATAGTGTTACAAATACTATATTAATAATAACAATTTCTAATTAAAAGGGCACCCATCGAACATGAAATTAAATCATTTTTATATTTTTAAAAAATTATTTTTATATAGACCAATTACTAAAAGCAACTATTTCTTTAATAAAAAACTAAAAAATATCATTATACAAAATAAATAAACTAAAATATAATAAAATATTAAAAAATAAAAATTATTTGTAACATCATATAAAATAATTACTGTATTTTTAAAATATTATTTTAATATTAAAATTATATACTACAAAATCACTTAATTTCAAAGTATTTTTATTTAACATACAACAATATGTAAAATAATAAACATAATGATAATAACTATCATTTAAATTTATTTTATTAAATTAAGCTAGATCTATTTCAATTTTGTATCTACCAAGTGTCAAGAGGGACCAAATTTCTTTTAACTATAAAAAAAAGAAATTATATTTCAAGAGATTTGATCGCTCTAAACTTGGTAAATAGAGTTGAGATGGATCTATGTTGGTTTTTTTTTTTGTAAGCTGGGGCGGGACTCTCCGATTTACATCTCCATTATGTACCCCTCTAAGGGGGAAGGGTAGCCCAAAATTTGAACCCAACACTTCCTGTTTGGTGAGACTTCATTTCCACAGCCCTTGTCGCTTGAGCTACCCCATGTGGACGGATCTATGTTGGTTTTAAAAATAATGTAATGTATACTTTTCATTCCATGTCTCAAATATATTTAAGTATTAAGTATTAGTGTTTTGTTTATTAATATTATTTATATAAATTAATATAAACTATTTACCTATTAAGTATTAGTGTTCTATTTGTTAAATATTATTTTTATAAATTAATATAAATTATAATATAGTGATAGTAGTTTTATGTTGAAAATTTTGAAAAAAATAACAAGCATTCATTTATTATTTCTTTAGATTATTAATTTTTAATTGTATAAATTTAAACTTGTTAATTAATACAAATTAGGTATTATCTTAAATTTAATTTGTAGTCTAACTAATAGACAGAATAGTTTTTTGGTTGAAATTTGGCAATACACTTTCTAGCAAGATTGTGATTTCTTCTTGTTTAAAATATACTTTTGAATGCATAAGTTAATTCTTTATCCTAAAAACACCTCAGGCACTTTATTTGTTTATTGATTATTTTTTAATGCTAGTTATAAATGAGAATTTTGAAATATATTTTTTACTATAAGTATTCTTAATGTGTTTAATGATACTTTTATATACACATATCTGCATTTATTAAATCATTAATATATAGTTGTATTTTATATTAATTATTTCAATGGACTACACACATAACTTATATAGTAAATTTATCTTTGTTAAATTTTGATGGTCAAATTCCACTACCCTACTTTAATATTAGTTATTTTTTATAATCATAATTGATTTTTAAAATATTCCTCCTTTGACACATTTCCCAAGGCCCTATATTAGTAGCCTCCACTTGTCTTGAATCCCTCTCCAAGTGGAAGACTCAGCTTTTACACCTCCTCCCTCGCTCAGTTGTCCATACTAGGCTCCTCTGCTCCATGGCCCTGTGACAAATAGTTTAAGGCCATGAAAATTCCTTTCTTTGAGCTTTATTATCCCCTTTTCATTCCCGATAGCACATCCTCTCGTTCTACTGTTGAAACTCCGCTCCGTTGCCATCAAACCATGAATTGTGACAAGGGGAGGGGTCGATGCCTTAGCAAAAGGTAGAGGCCAATGTTTCATTACAATGTTCTTGAGTCCATTAAGAGGGAGGTCCTTGCCATGAAGGACGTAGATATTCACAAAGGAGTTCTGATGCTTTGGGCTTTAAGGAGCTTCCTTGCATGATAGCTCAAGGAAAGGGCCTAAAAGCGGTTGCAAGCTTCTAGCTATATTTTCAAGCTCTCTTCCCACCAAAGTAACTTTGTCTCATCACTCAAATGACTTTCCAAAGTCCTCCTAGTCAAGTACCTGCCAAACATCCCCTCCTCCTCCCCTTCCCCCTCCCTTGCACATTCCTCGCTTGTTGGCTCCTACCCTCTACCCATTACTTGTGCGCCTATGGCCCATCCCGCTCCCTCCCATGCTCTCCTCCCCTCGGTGATCGACACACACTCCTCCCCTCCTCATATAAATCCCTATTGCTTCTGCATTCAATAAGAGCTTTCAGTGAACACTGGCAGCATGCAGGATGAAGGCAATGCCTAGGTGCAATGCAACACCAACGTGGCAACCATTAAAATTCCAATGTGGCAGAATTTATCTCCTCATTAGTATAATGACTTTCAAGTCAGTTCTCTCATTCAAGTATGGCCTCTCAGTAGGCCTTCTTATTGTGGATGGTGGACATGTGTCTCAGAGCCTTATGTCCCGTTGCGCACCAGATTTGGCTTCTCATGCAACTGTTGTGTATTGATAGATATTAGGATCATGTTTTCGGTTAATTATGAGCTGTATTTTGAAAACTATAAGATGTTTGGGATATGGTTTCTCCTTCTTGGGGAAAAGCCCTTCAATTTCCATCTTTGGTTTCCTCTCATAGAGGCAAAGAATGCACTCTTGGATGTAAAGCATGAAAAATTTCTTACAAAAGAAAATGATTTTAAAAGTATTATTAAATAATGATTTTTAATTTATACTATGTGTATATATCACTTAGTCTATAACTTACTAAATCATTCATTTTTAGTTGTTGGATTAGATTGTGTACTTTATAATTATTTACTATATTTTTTCTGATGGTTTTGTAATATCTATTTATTAACTTTTGCTTTTATAAACTAAGATACCCATATAAATAATTCAAATTATTTGACCTTTGTTTATATTTTACGTGTAATATTTATATGTTTTAATTTGACTATCAATTAAAAAATATGAAGCTTAGCTTTTTTTGCCTAAATTTAAAGATGTTGACAAACTTTCTTACATTACATCTACACATTCTCAGCTAAATAAAGCCAAATACAACATGACAACAAGTGTTGCAAAGTAGTTTAGTCCGTGTCATTTAAATTATAAATTATGCGTTAGAAAATTTGTAAATTGATATTCGATTTGGAGAAATTAACTGACTCCTCTCCACTTGCATACGATTTTGCAGGTAACAACCACTAGTAAGTCTACAAATTTACATTTTTACTCCTACTTATTAAAGTGTTGAAGAATACATAAATAATGGTGGGAAGTGACTCTTACAAAGTAAAACTATATTTATTTACATCTTATAACTATCCATTTTTTATGCAATATTTAAATAGTGGGAAATAATTTGTTGTAAATATGTTATTTATGTGAATATGAACTATTTTCAAGAATCTCAATTTTTGTTGAGCTTCCTTCTAACATTTAGAATAAAATACACTACACAAATATACAAAAATCATGGTATGAATAGTGCATCTATATCCAAAATTTATGACAAAAATGTGCGAGATAGTTATCCACATAGCGTTGTCTTATGCAAAGGTTGTAATAGTGCCTTCAAATTATGGTCCAATTAAAGGTATAAAAAGTCATTTCTTTTAATGATATTGAAAAATAAATATTTATATTTCAAAATTAAACATTATAACTTGCATTGATCCACACTAAAATAATAGTGATTAACATCCAATTCCATTATTAAAAACTTGCCATGGCATAGGCTAACAAGAACCACATAGTGGCAATGTCATTTCTTTTTCTTTTTTTCACATGGATCTTGTTTATTGTGTAGCAGATGCAAAGCATCTATGACATTGTAACAAAAACTAATACTACAGCACATAAAAATAAAAATAAAAATTAATAGTACACATCTATCTATGCATTGAATCAAATCATATATCGTGCCATGGAGGCTGGGCGAGTTTCTAAGGCATGTCTTGTTAATTTATTTCTACATTAACTACCCACAGTTGGCTTTGCCATACCGTAAGGGCTCATATTTCCTTCCACGAGGCATATAGGCTATTACCTGACCTGGAAATAATATGTGTCTCCACGCAGAATGATCCTAGGTGACTACACTGCTAGTATTTGTACATTGTTTCATTCTGGCTGCGACATGTGGTATGGATCTCATCTGTTGATTGGGTCTAGGCAATCCAATGGTGAGAAGGGTTTAGGACTTTTACAACTACCCAACTCACCATTTCCCACTGAAGAGCAACTCATTTGAAAACTGGAGGTGAGGGTTTTGACTGCTCTGTAATGTTTCGGCTCCCGGTTTCTCTGCTGGTTCTTTGTCTTTGCCTCCATGATCCATGGCTCTGTTTGATTGTCCTCCGCAGGGTGGTAATCTAGAACCCTCACTCTCTGCCATTTCAGTTCTTTATTATGAATCATATTCTGTATTTGCTTGGGAGTTCTTTCAATGCATAGGGTTAATACATACTCTTGTTGGCCATGCTTGGCATCTAGCTTGTCAGCCTCTGCGAGGAATGACGATTTTTGTCATCGGTGTGAAAGGGGTAAGTCTCTATTTCTAATAAACACTTACACTTATTTTCTTTCCTTAACCATGCATTTTCTAACGTCGTGAAGGATTCTATGCAAGGTAGTTGGATGGCCTTTTGTTATAGCTTTCTAGACTTTGGTAAGGTCTGGTTCTTCCCACAAATTACTTTTTATGTTTAGATATGATACAGGTCTTTCCCATTCTAGTTAATAATGTTTGCAATAGGGTTTTTTAGGTATGCTATTATACAACCAGGGTGATTTCATGCCTAATATTTTAGGTCTCTGGCGATTACGTGCACTCACATTTTTACAATCTGTTAAAGGTTGGAAACCCACCATCCTGGATTCCTATGTTTGACACTTTGTGGTTTATGTTGCTCGTTTACTCTAGCGAAAATCCTAGCTTGAATTTACAGTGTGCTTATTTATGTTTTGGTGATGACACTGTCCAAAATTTTTTGTAATGAACTATATTTAAAATTTTCTAGGTTGTCGGTCTCATAAGTAAGTGGCTAAATTGCTAGTTTGAATGTAATTAATCATTCCGAAGTATTTAAATATTTGACGGATAGAGAAGAGGCCTCTCAGCCTTATTTCGGTTTAGGAAAACTATGCTACCTTTTTTCTGAAGTTTGTTAAGTTATAAAAATATGTTTATTTCTATGAAAACATATAACTTTGTTACATAGTTGAATATGTATGAAGAGTTTGTCTCTGATATCTTGTCACTGGAAGAATTATTTAGGTCCTCATAATGCAACTATGATATAATTCATCTTGAATATTCTTAATCGATTTCCACTTTGTTGTCATAATTTGCTAAGGTAATGATTCTTCGTGGAAGTCGTTTTACCTCTTACTGCAATTACGCGACTTTATTAATACAATAGTTTTAAGGAATGGTTGTTGCCCTTTGTCGAAAGAAGAACTCGCCTTAGGTTTTTACTATATTTTCTATCGGGATTTATAGGTTTGATTTATTTCTTCCAAAACAAACTCTTTCACCAGATTCTAGCTTACAGAGGGTAGTTAAGTTATAAAGAAAAGAAATGGTTTCTGCATCGTTTTGGGTTTTGGTCAGTATTTTACGTATGAACATAATATATTTTTCTTATCAAGAGTTTATTTAAAAGGGACTCATTATCTATTAGCTATTTATATTCTACTGCATATGTAATACTCAAAAGAAAATGTTGTGCGAGGAAGATTTCTTGAACGCTAACTATTTTACATTATTGTATTACTGAATGTTACTACGTAATTATTTTGCTGATTCTATTCCTGTAATCAAATAATCTCTCATAAAGTAATACCATCCTTTAATTAAAGCCTAGGATACTTATATGTCTTAAAATTTTCATTATATGAACCCAGATTCATCTAGAAAGTCTCTCCTCCCCACCTCGAGCCCGGTAATTACTTCTAGGCTCTCCCCCAAGCACTTTCTCTATTTCACACCTAGATTATATACAGCTACATTCAATGCCTTGGGCATCAGGACTCCACTATCCAGCCTCAAGTCCTGCAATCTATTTGACTGGAAATGAGCAATTCCATACGCTCTAGGATAGCCCTCTTTTTCCTTCATTTCCCCTCTATATTTCCCTTTCCAGGGTAGGGGTGTAACTATTTTTTGTTAACTGTTTTCTTTAATTAGAGAAAACAATTGTTTTTATTAACATGTCTAAATTCCTAATTAATCATAAATTAGGTAACAACTTGTTATCTAGCTTTCCAACCTTAGTCAATGTCATAACGTAAATGAAATAAACACATTAAATCATAAAATTGAGTTTAATAACCACAATACTTCTTTCTTGGAGTCTGGGGTGTTACATCCCCCCCCCCCCATGTGAGGAACACCATCCCTCTTGCTCTTTCTAATTTCAGAAAACAATGTTGGATAAGCTTCTCGCATAAATCCCTCCTCTTCCTAGGTGGCCTCATCGAGGCCAAAAGTGCTTCCAACTACACTTTAACCTGGGTGATGGCTCACTTCCGCAAGGTGGTTTCTCTCCAATCAAGAATACGAATAATGATTGTTAATACTTAGTGACTATTAATGATTAACCTGAGAATGTGTAGATGTAGCCTAAGAATAATGATTGTTAATACTTAGTGACTATTAATGATTAACCCAATTCATTATTATGTCTTAATAAATTAATTTATGTTATGAATTTATTAAATCTTGTTAAATTAAATTAAATAAAAACTTTTATGTTCTTTTTTTATTTAGTGAATGATGTTGGTTAAGTATGTTGTAAATTTAAGTATATTTCTATGCATTTATTGATAATTACTTTATATTGAATATGATCAATTTAAGTTGTTTGATTAAATTTTATTAGTTGGTGATTATAATTTTTATTTATTCTAGATGATGTGAGGAATGGTTAAGTGAATGTAGGGCTAGTGCAAATAAGAGGGCAAGGAACACTTAGGGGAAGGTGGGTTAAGAGGTGAGAGTTGGGATCCAATTATCACTAATTTTCCATCCATCATCACGGTTAAGGTTGTTAGTGTGTTTACCTATTTCGATGGCTTCTCTGAATTTCCTATGGTGATAATGATCAATTTTGGCCACAACACAAGATTTTTCAATACATATCTGATGATTGGATTTATTGGAGTGCTCGGCCAAAGCTGATGTTGTGGACTGGTTATGTTTAATGTCAGCTGCATGCTCTTGTATCCTAGTTGAGATTGATCATTCGATTTCACAAATGTAGGTTTTGCGACAAGAACAAGGAACCAGGTAAGCCCTTTTACGGAGTTCAGGATCAATGGGATCTTTAAAAAAATTTAGACATCTGCTAATGGTGCTCATAGGTTTAAAGGTAGTTTTTATGTTGTTTTTCTTTAATAGAGCTTCTTTTGTTTGTTGCCAAAGAAAAGTGTATTATGGATCTCTGGCAGATGCCTCCTTTATGATTTATGGAATATTGGAGTGTGCATGGCTAATCTCAACCTCATAAATACAATGCACCTTCCTACTCAATGCATCAGAAACTCGATTTTCTTTCCCCTTAATGTCCTTCATTTCGAAATCAAACTCACTTAAAAATGTCATCCATCTAGCCTTTCGAGAATTTAAGTTAGACTCATCGAAGGAATTGGTAAGGCTTCTATGATTTGTTAGCAGCAAGAAATTCTTCCCCAAAAGGTAATGTCGCCACATTTTAAGTGCATGTACTACCGTTGTTAATTCAAGGTCATAAGTGGAATATCGTTGTTCATATTCTTTCAATTTCTATTATTCGTAAGCAACAACATTTCCTTCTTGTGTCAGCACTCCGCCAACACCTTATTTACTTGCATCCATGCAAACCACAAAATACTTTTCCCGATCTGCTACCTTTAGCATGGGTGCAGTGGTAAGTAGGTTTATTTATTTTTTCATAGCTTTGCTGACACTTAGATGTCCATTGAAAGGTGCATCCCGTTTTGTGTAAGGAGGTGACTTGAAAGGCAATTTTTTAAAATCCTTTAATGAACCGATGGTAGTACCCTACCAAACCTAGTAAGGATCTAACATCAACGACATTCTTTCGAGCAGTCCATTCCATAATGGTTTTAATATTCTCTGGGTATGCCGCTATTCCCTCTGCTAACATAACGTGACCTAATTATTGGATCTGATCTTTCAAAAATTCACACTTGCTAAATTTGGCATATAACTGGTTCTACCGTAAATTTTGTAGCACAATTCTCAAATGTTTTTTGTGCTCCTCCTAATTTTTAGTGTATATCAAAATTTCGTTAATAAAAATTAATACAAACTTATAAAGATAGGGCTAGAAACTACAGTGCATCAAACTCATAAAGGTAACTGGGGCATTTTTGAGGTCAAATGGCAACACTACGAACTCTTAATGACCATAACAAGTTTAGAATGTAGTTTTGTAGATTTCTTCCTCCTTTATCCTTATTTGGTGGTAGCCGGATCTTAAATCGATTTTTAAAAATACTTTGCATCCATGGACTTGATCAAATAAATCATCAATACATGGTGAGGGATACTTATTCTTGATGGTCAGCTTATTTAACTAATGATATTTCATACACAATCTCAATATTTCATATTTCTTCCGTATAAATATTACAGGGGCTCCCTAATGGGACAAACTCAAGTGGATGTATCTTTTATCCGGAAGCTCCTGAAGCTGCATTTTGAGTTATATCAACTCAAGTATGCTTGTGCAGTAAGGGGCCTTGGATACTAGGGTAGCACCGGGAATTAGTTCAATGGTGAAGTATTTATCATGCTTGGGTGGTAATCCAAGGATGGATTTAGGAAATACATTAGCAAACTCCTAAACGATAGGAATATTGTCCAAGGAGGTCATTTTATTCTTGGTGTTGGTAAATCCCTCTTGAACAACATATATTTGATAGACCTTCCTAATACATTTTCCTAACTAAGTAGGAGCAATAGGGCGCAGTTTGGTATTGGTCTTGATTCCTTGAAGTTCCTTTCTTTATCCTGATTCTAAAATAAAATTAATAGTTTTTTACTTGCAATCAACCAAGGACCAACATTTTTCCAACAAATCCATTCCGATTAAAATTTCGTATGAACCCAAAGGAAGAATGTGAAGGTTCACGTGAATGGGTTGTCCTAAGATTGATATGGGACATTGCTCTATTTTGGAAACTACCTTTCTTTTTCCCAAATGCCTAGTTGAACTAGCCATGGTTTTGGAAACTTACTACACTGCAGTTGACACTTCTCTACCACTTTAGGACTAAGATAACTTAAGCTGGCATTGGGATCAAACAAAACTGAAACAGGTTGTTTAGAAATCATACCTTCACATTCACTCATGGTTCTTTGATATTCTATTTGGTGATCATCCAGGCCAAAATTAATTCTAGGCATGCTCCTCGCCACTTCTCCAATAGTGGATGCTTCCTGCATGTTTGCTAGTTGTTTTGTTCTTGCATTATGCAGACAATTTTTGTAGTAGTGGGGTTCTTCGCATCCCGACCATTGCATTGGTAGTTTTGAATATTGATTATTATTAAATTTATTAATCCCTTTTGACTGTCTATTTTCAGAGTAAGTAGCCTTGGGTTGATTCCTTGCTGGGAATTTACTGAGAGGATTTTGATGTATATTTCTGCTATTAGAAAATTTTGGGTTTCTTCTTGGAATCAAACTTCTCCCTTTCTTGTTCAGCCCTCCTTAAGCTCCTTCATTTTTCCGTTTCATCTGCTGATAGCAGATGCGGGCTTTCTGCACTGCATCATCCATTGTTTTGGGGTAGTCAAACTCAAGTTTCTCCTTCATAAAATTGGGTAAGCTATGAATAAAATGTTGAATCTTACCCTTTTCTTCTTGCATACAAAGCACATAGCATAGTAAGGAAGTTAACCATGCCACATATTCATCCATGGTTAAGGTTCCCAATATTAACTTGTGGAATTCCTTGGCTTTTTCATCATAATAACCTTCAGTTAGATAATTGTCTTTAAATGCCTTTGGAATTCATTCCATGTAACATGTTATTTGTCAATTTTCCTCACTATTTTAATTTGATCCCACCAAAGAGTAGCCTTACCTATTAGCTAATAAACTTCCAATAGATCTTTCAGTTTATCTATGTAATCGTAAATCAGAAGGTATTTGTTCATGTCATTGAGCCAAGCTTTTGCTGCCTCCTAAGATTCTCCTGGAAAAAGTGATGGTTTAATCCTTTTAAACTCTCCTTGTAATTTAGACTTCTGTCTTCTTCTCTTGCGCTGGTTGAAAACATTTTCTGAGCATCCTTCTTCATCTTCCTCGTGTTTTTCGACTGACTCCGCAAATTCTTTTCCATGCTGAGTTGTTGGGGTCTTCTCCCTATCTTTTGCACTGGGATCTAGATGTCGTTGGTTATGTCAATTGGATAGACTTATGAGGATTTTCTCCTATTCTAATTGTTGTCGTTCATTATCTATTATTAAATTGGTCATCTACACATATAGCTATTGGACAATTTTGAGTAAGACTGCATTAGCTTGACGAGACTTCTCACCCAACTAAATCCAAATATCATGGTTAGCATTAACATAGTTTGTTCCTAGCGAATTGGGTTGTCCTAGGCTCCTTTGCATTCTGCCCCTTCTTGTATGGAGGTGATCTCTGTGTTCACATACAGGTTCACTTAGTTAAATTTATAGAGATCACATTCATTGGACACACACACACACACACACACATATATACTCCCCAAGCGTCTCAGTGTATGAACCTAAGCTCTGATACCATTTGTAACAGAAACTAATACTGCAAACATAAAAATAAAAATAAATATTATTACACATCTATCTATGCATTAAATCAAACAATATATCATTCCACGGAGGTTGGGTGAGTTTCTAAGGCATGTCTTATTAATTTATTTCTACATTAACTTCCCACAGTTGGCTCGGCCATACTCTAAGGGCTCAAATGGCCTTCCATGAGGCAACCGGGGTAATAGTCGACTTGCAAATAAATGCCATCTGTACGTGTCTCCATGTGGAATGATCCCAGACAACTACACTGCTTGCATTTGTCCATCGTTTTGTTCTGGCTATGACATGTGGTATGGATCTTCTATATTGATTGGGTCTAGGTGATCCAATGGTAAGAAGCATTTATGGCTTTTCCAACCACTCCACTCACCATCTCCCACCGAAGAGAACCTCATTTGCAAATTGGAGGTGAGCGTTTCAACTGCTCTGCAACGTTTCAGCTTCAAGTTTCTCTGTTGGTTCTTCGCTTTTGCCTCCATGATCCATGGCTCTGTCTATTTGTCCTCTGTGGGGATGTAATCCATAACCCTCACTCTCTGCCATTTCAATTCTTTATTACGAATCATATTTTGTATCTCCTTGGGTGTTCTTTCGACGCATAGGGTTAATACATACTCTTGTTGGTTAGGCTTGGCATCCAGCTTCTCAAACTCTGCAAGGAATGGTGATTTCTTTCATCGATGTGAAAATGGAAAGTCTATATTTCCAATAAACAATTACAATTATTTTCTTTCCTTACCCATGCAGTTTCTAACCCCGTGAAGGATTCTCTTCAAGGTACTTGGATGGCCTTCAGTTGTAGCTTATCAAACTCAGGTAAGGTCTGGCTCTTCCCGTGAATTACTTTTTATGTTTAAATATGATACATGTCTTTCCCATTCTAGTTAATAATGTTTGAAATTGGTTTTTGTAGGTATGCTATTATACAGCTAGGGTGCTTTCGTGGCTAAGATTTTGGGTCTCCGACGATTATGCACACTCACATTTTTCAATTTGTTACAGGTTGGAAACCCAGCATTCCGGATTCCTATGTTTGACACTTTGCGGTTTATGTTGCTCATTTAATCTAGCAAAAAGCCTAGCTTGAATTTACAGTGCGCTTAATTATGTGAAATTTTTATTTAGTAATGCCGCACTCCATAATGTTTTGTAATGAATTATATTTAAAATTTTCTAGGTTGCTAATCTCATAAGTGAGTGGCTGAATTTGTAGTTTGAATGTAATTAATCCTTCTGAAGTGTTTAAATCTTTGAGGGACAGAGAAGAGACCTCTTGGCCTTATTTTGGTTTGGGAAAACTCTGCTACTTGGTTTTTGAAGTTTCTTAAATTATATACATATGTTTATTTTTGTGAAAACTTATAAATTCATTACATAGTTGAATATGTTTAAAGAGTTTATCTCTGATATCTTGTTGTTGGAAGAATTATTTAGGTCCTCATAATACAACTATGATATAGTTTGTCTTGAAAATTCTTAATTTATTTCCATGTTGCTGTCATAATCTATTAAGGTAGTGATTCCTCATGGAAGCTGTTGGGTGCTAAAAGGTGTCCTTTAAAACTCCTAATTGCCCCACATTAATTATCAACCTGGGTAAGTATTTTTGTTTCAATAATGTACACAATATGTGCAAGCTATAAATCTAGAGAGTAATGACTTAAGATAATCTATTAAATTCAATACAAGAGTAAACAGATCAAACCATAAATCGCAAGCTTGTAAATTTTAAGGGAAATAATACATCTAAGCATCAGGACTTAATCCCAAGCAAAACCATAATCCAATCTTAAGCAAGTAATTCAAATGGGAATAACATCAATCGCGAGCACTGTAGCAGTAACTGATCTCTTTCAGCTCAATCTACATTAATCATACTCTGTTCTACTTTAAGCAATGTGAATGGAAATAACACCAACCGAGAGTTTAGTAGCATTAACCAATCTCTTTCAGTTGATTCTATACTAATCATACTCTTATCATAATCAACGGGAATCAATGTCTTAACTCATAATTAATTCAATCTTAAGTGAGCATAAATGAAATCAAATGAAAAAGTTGTGAAGTACATGAGATCAAAATAAAGGAAAGTAAACTAACTGTAATGTAAACTCACAGGAAATCAAAAGATATCAAACAATATAAACTCGTGGGAAATGCAAAGATATAGAACAAAGTAACCTTACAGGAAATGGAAAAGTATCAAATAGGGAATAGTAGTAAGATCCGCTAGAGACCGGGCCCTAGCCACTAGCGAATACTGTCGAGCTACTTGGAGATATTTGAATGACCAGGAACGCAAATTATATATTAATCATTAAATTCACTCCTCATTACAATACGATCTATCCTTCAGAATAACGTTCTACCTATTGAAATTACAATTAAGGTCACAAAAAGAAGCTAAATCTCTCCATTATCCCCTCTCCTCCTATCCTATCTCTAATAATCCCCTTCTTTCATCTTTGTTTTCATTTAAATACATAGAGAGCAGAGAGAAGTTACAACAAAGATGATTACAAAATTATTCCCATAACAAAATTGGATTGTTCACAACAAATTGATTAGCAAGATCATATCTGAAATATATTTCCATCAGCATTCAACAGGAACAGGTCGAATTTGCTATTGCAACTGAGATAATTTGGAAACTGGCAGCAACAGCGAATCTGAGAAAATAATCTTCAAAGAACCTTCTATTTCTCTTAATACAGACTGAATTTGGGAAAATCGCTAATCGAAAATCTAATTCAGTCCGTTCTGAACAAAACCCATGTTTCGGATTTTCCAGATTATTCTCCATTTGCTTGAAACATCCAATGAAAAGCTATCACTTCTTATTCCAACGAATTTATGAGTTGGAATATTTAAGGATGAGTTGGAGATCAAATCTACAATCTAGAAAATATCTTGGAGGCAAAACTAGTGAGTGATGTTACAACAAATTTATTGATAAACCATCATTGGTAAAATCATGCATAATAATCATCAATTTATTAAAAATAAAGGAGAAGAAATAATATTTATCCATAAGAGCATAAATAATTATAAAATGGAATTATATGATAAATCATGATAAATGACATGATAAAGAAGAGTAGAAATGGATGAAATAGGTGTTAAAAAGAGATAATAATAATGAAATATTAGCAGCCCAACAGAAGTCGTTTTACTTCTTACTGCAATTGCATACTTTATTAATACACTAGTTTCAGGGAATGGTTCTTGCCCTTTGTCGAAAGAAGAATTCGGCTTAGGGTTTTACTACACTTTCTATCGGGATTTATCAGTTTGATTTATTTCTTCCAAAACGACCTCTTTCACCAGATTATAGCTTACAAAGGGTAGTTAAGTTATAAGGAAAATAAATGGTTCCTGCATCATTTTGGGTTTTAGTCAGTATTTTACGTATGAACAGAATATATTTTTCTTATTAAGAGTTTAGTAAAAAAGGACTCATTTTATGTTAGCTATTTATATTCTACTAGATATGTAATATTCAAAAGAAAATGTTGTGCTAGGAAGATTTCTTGATCACTGACTATTTTACATTACTGTATACTAATGCATATTTATTACTGAATGTTACTGTGTAATTATTTTGTTGATTCTTTTCTTTTAATCAAATAATCTCTCATAAAGTAATACCATCATTTAATTAAAGCCTGGGATACTTATCTATCTTAAACTTGTCAATATATGAACCCAGATTTGTCTAGAAAGTCTCTCCTCCCATCCTCGAGCCCGACAATTATGTCTAGGCTCTCCCCCAAGCAGTTTCTCTATTTCACACATGGATTATATCTAGCTACAGTCGGTGGCATGAGCCTCAGGACTCCACTATCCATCCTCAAGTGCTCCACTCTATTTGAATGTAAAATGAACAACTTCCCACTGGTCTTTCCCCCAACTCTAGGATAGCCCTCATTTTCCTTCTTTTCCCCTCTATATTTCCCTTTCCAGGGTAGGGGTGTAATTGTTTCTTGTGAAATGTTTCTTTTAATTATAGCAAATAGTTCTTTTTATTAAAATGTCTAAATTCCTAATTAATCATAAATTAGGTAACAACTTGTTATCTGGCTTTCCAGCCTCAATCAATGTCATAATGTAAAAGAAATAAATGCAATCACAAAACTAAGTTTAATAACCACAATACTTATTTCATGGAGCCTGGGGTGTTACATCTCGACCCGCATGTGAGGAACACTGTCCTTGGTGTTATTTCTAATTTATGAAAACAACAACGAATAAGCTTCCCACATAAATCCCTCCCCTTCCTAGGTGGCCTCATCCAAGCCAAAGTGCTTCCACTGCACTTTAACCTAGGTAATGGCTCACTTCTGGAAGGTGGTTTCTCTCCGATGGAGAATACGAAGAGGTTCTGCCAGAAACTCTCCTTCCAGTTCAACCTGCACATACATAATTCACAGTCATAATTTTCTCCAAACAATTTATAAAAAATATATATATTCCCTAATCTTACTACCTAAATTTTCCCAATTTATTATATGCTCTAGGTTGTACACATATTGTTTTAACAATGAAACATGAAAAATGTTGTGGACCCGAATGTGGCTTGGTAACGCAAGCTTATAGGCTATTGGTCCAATTTGTTCCAAGACTTGAAAAGGCCCACAGTACGAGGGTGCTAACTTAGCACAACCCCTCCACTATAAGGAAATTTTTCGAGGCTTTACTCTTAAATATACATGATCTCCCGGTTGAAACTCTCTGCATGTCATGTTTTTATCTGCATACATTTTCTGCCTATCCTAGGTAGCCCCTAGATTCTGTCGAACCTTCTTGACAATTTCATCCATCTCCTCAAGCATGTTCAGACCCAATGCTAGCTTATTAACATGATTATTTTAGCCCACAGGCACTTTGCACTTTCTTCCATATAACACCTCAAAGGGGCTCATACCCAGTGATTCATGATGTCTGTGATTGTATGCAAGTTCCACGAGGTGGAGGTAATCCTCCCACTTAAGTGGTTGTTGCATCACAAACATGTGTAGCATGTCTTCCAGCACTTGATTTACTCGTTCAATTTTTTCATCCATTTGGGGATAGTAAGTCGTACTAAATTGGATCTCGGTACCCAATCCTCAAAAAAATAAAATTCCAGAGTTTGGATGTAAATTTCACATCTCGGTCTGAAATTACCACCTTGGGTATTCTGTGCAAGTGAAAATTTTCCTTCATAAATATGTCTGCAATTTCCACAGTCTTGTAAGTGGATTTCATAGGTATAAAGTTATGGTTTTTCTCAATTTGTTTACTACAACCATAATTGAGTCATGTTGTTTCCTGGAATGGGGTAAACCAATGATGAAGTCCAATGATATGGTCTCCCATTTCCATTCCGGAATGGGCAGTGGTTGCAACAAACTACCAGGATTCTGATGTTCTGCCTTCACCAACTGACACTCCAAACATTTGGACAAGTACTAAGTGACATCCTTCCTTAATCGGGACAAAAATACACTTTCTTGATGGCTGATAATAGTTTCTGGTAACCTGGGTGGCTCACACATGGTTTCTGATTAAACTCATCCATTATTAATTGTTTAACAAAGCTTTGGTCAAGAGCATAAATTATGTGTTTATAGGCAAGGAGGTTATCAAGATTTATTTTGAAATCTGATTTTTGCCCTTTTAACAAAGCTTCTTTTGTCTGCTGCCAAAGAAAGGTGTATTCTCGATCTTTGAAAGACAAAACTTTTATGATTTCCAGAATGTTGGAGCATGCTTGGTTGATTTGAACCTCATAAATACAATGTACCTTCGTAGTAAATGCATCAGCCACTTTATTTTCTTTTCCGTTAAGGTGCTTCATTTCAAAATCAAACTCACTTAAAAATGTCATCCATCTAGCCTGTTGAGCATTTAAGCTAGACTACTTGAAGAAATTGATAAGGCTACTATGATTTGTTGGTAACAAAAATTTCTTCCCCAACAAGTAATGTTACCACATTTTAAGTTCATGCACTACGACTGTTAATTAAAGGTCATAAGCAGAATATCGTTGTTCATATTCTTTCAATTTCTGTGATTCGTAAGCAATAACTTTTCCTTCTTGTGTTAGCACTCTGCCAACA
>APFE031284423.1:144079-168230 GCA_000404065.3 Pinus taeda
GCAAATCGAGGTGCAGGCCCCCCAAGCTTCATTGCATTCAACGAGGTGGATGGAATGAAGGTTCACTTTTGAGATCTTCGAAAGACTTGACTCAGATTTTATGAGATCTTAATCAAAGACTCGATTTGGAAAAGGGAGTTGTTTCATCTTTTAATGAGGTTGACATAGTAAAAGAACTATCCTCATAACCCTTGTTTCATTTTTTAACAAGGTTGACACAAGATCAAGAACTTTCCTCAAGAATACTTGTTTCATTTTTTTAATGAGCTTGACATAGGACAAGGAACTATGCTCAACAACCTGTTTTTCATTTTTTAACGAGGTTGACACAGGAACAAGAACTCTCCTTGATCATCTGTTCATGGGCCAGATGAGAACATGGCTCCCAATAGGTATTCACTAGATGGAAGAAATGCACTCTGGGAGGAACACATGTCATGAGGTACAAATGATAGATTAGGTTCCAATTCCCCCAATACATGATGTACAAGACCATTTGCATGATCATCAGCAGAGGTAGAGACAGAATGGGTAGCCACATAATTGACATGTGGCAAGGAAGGTACTCCTTGTGGAAAAAAACCGATGAGGGATGATGGTGGTACAGGAAGCATCGAGTGACTAAAGAATGACAATTGATCGATAGCCGCCATTCTTCCATTGTATAGAAAACAAACCACTCGGAAAAATGAAGAAACAAGAGCAAATTCACAATTTGAATGAAATCCCTCAAATTTTTTGTTATGTCTTTGGTAAAAATGTAACGTAACTCTAATTTATTAGTGGTGTGAGTCTAAAATTAAGGATCCTTGATATCAGGTTGTTTCTTAACATGAATTCCTGTCTTGTCTCCATTGTTCATTATTTGTGCACCATGAAAGACCATTCATTTTGTTTAGTCTATCTAGAGAAACATAGAACTTCTATACAAGACCAATAGGGTGAGAAATGATACTAAATAACATTCATTTAATTTTGTACGAATGTTTTTGGAGGAATCAAGAAGTATAGATAGCTATTTTTGTACAAATCCATTTGAGAAAAATATTCCTATATTCCAGGATACCTACACAAAATTCCATTAGAGAAAAAAATTCATGTATGCCACGATATGAAAAATTCAATATAGATGAGATCTAGTAGAATGTGATGTTTTCTTTCTTTTCACACAATCAAGGAGAACACATTTCTAACTATCACAACGGTGACTTTTTCGAAGGCTTTTTTTGGGTCTCCTAACTGTGTCAAATGTATCCTTTCTTGGGTATCCAACTAAGGTAAATCTTTTCAAGATATTACTATAGTGTAATGGTCATAGAAAGGCTTCTTTAATTACCTTCAATATGTATTTTTTCTAGTTTTCGAGAGTCTTATAGATTTTCTTTTTTCTATCAATCTTGTAGGCTATCTTTCCATATACTCAGGCTTTAGAGAAGTGTGCACCACATCTAGCAAGTTACCATCTGTCTTGGATGTTTTTTGCTATAAAACTTTGTGCACCTGAGCCTTCATTTTCTAAGATCATCTTTTTTATTTTCTGATAATGCGATGCATCTATTTTTTGTATATTACAATTACTGAGATCATCTTTTTTTATTTTTTGACAATGCTATGAATCTATTCTTATGTATTTTGCAACTTAGGATGGAGAGTAAAATTGGAAGGGAGTTTCTATTATTGGTGTGCCCCTCAATTTTGAGGTTGGTGAAATAGATTTTGGAGAACCTAGCGCAAATTAGCAACATATCTTTTACTAGTTAACATCAGGTGAGATGCATGGCGAATAGAATAAAGGTTGCTTAGTGAAATGATGCAGCTTCTATTTATTTTCTTACTTTTCCATTTTCCCAAGCTTGTCGAGTCCCACTTCCTAACCAACTTATCTTCAAAAATTATGCTATTGTTGACATGGGGACTTTGTTCTTAATTGCGTGGAAATTAGTGGACATAATTTTTAAGAACATGTCTTTATTCATAAAGAATCATAGGGTATCTACATATTTATAGACATAAAATTCAAATTGCCACATGAAAGGGTTACCTTTTGAGGTATCTATTTAATTGTTGATGTAGAAAACCAGTCTATCAGTTGAGTGACAAACAATATTTCTTCTTAGGAACCTATGTTTCTCCTACATTCACTAACAATTTCTCTATTGTTCAACTAATTGTCAGACTGATGAAATAAGAAAAAAAGTTGTGCCTCTGGAAAATTAGAATGATCTAAATATGTTGGTTTCTTTTGTTGATTCTTATCATGGGAATTTTTTGTTCCCATCATTCCTACGTGATTTTTAGATTTCAGATCATGCTAAAGCCTCTGAAAATGTGGGATTCAGGTCGATTATCTGAAAAATGATCTTTACCTTATACTTTTACTTTTTTATTATTATCATTGGTGTTTTCTCTTGTCAACTTTGCATGATTTGGTGCAATTACAAGACTTAGAAAATGTAGGATGCCTAATCAATATATTTTGTGGAATATCTCAAGCATGATTTTAATCTGTTGGCTCCTCTTGTTAACTCTTATTAAATGGGAGTATTGAACTGAATTGGATCATTATATTTTTTTTCATCCATATTAATGCACTGGAAGTGGAAAAATTGGAGGAATAATCTCCCAAGACCGTTTTTACCAGGGGGACCCATTTTGGCGAAATCGTGTATGAAACCTCTCGGGAGCGTTTTTAGGTATCAAATGATGTTTTTTGGGGGTAAAAGTTTTCTTCTTATAAAAGAACATTTTCATTATATTCTACACATAGATACATTTCCAACAACGTGAGAAACATAACAATCGGAGACCATATGAAAAAGTTATGCCACTGAGAAGTTGACCTTCCTGTTTTCATACCTATAGTTCAAGAGGATGCCAAGTCAACCCCCATTATTAATGGAAAAGGGGCTAGCCACATGTTTTTGATGTAAAAGAATATAGAAGAGTCTACTTTGTATCTCTAGTAAAGAGTTGATCTAGTCAAACTTAAACACTAGTAGGCTATCAGGCTTTGTTATAATCGAGCCACTAGGAGGAACATGCATTCCATTCTTTTGAGAGAATTTTGTTCCATAACTTAGCAAAGATAGCTAGGAGAGATAGGAGGTAGAGAAGACAAACATGATATGTGACCTGTAGTAGCCCATGATCATAAACATTACTTCTTTGTACCTGCAACCATATTTCCAGGCAAAGAAAGAGAGTGAAGTGACCTCACCTTCCAGCTAGGTTTTCTCCCAAAAGGGTTTCCCATAGAACATATCTTGTGTCTTATGTGTGTGTGAGATTATTTTTTTGTTCTCTACTTTATGAATAACTTATTTTCACAGGTATGCAGTAATAATAGTTAAACCCACACATCTTAAAGTTTAATAAAATATATTAGTGTAAAATTTAAGTGTTTTAATATATTATTATAAGACTTGTTGTGACAAATTGTATAGTGGAATATCTGCGAAAGTTTACAAATTAAGTATTTTATTTTTGTTGGTTGTGCATGGCCGCATATTGTTCCAATGATGTCTCATAAATACTAGACCATTTCTGAGTATGCCAGTGGCCATTTAATTGCACAAAGCATGTATTATGTCATTTAACATTACTAATTATGTCTGTGTAGCTTATCATGGAAGAATAGGTTGTAGATTCCTTAGAAACCTTCATAGAGCATAAAAAGGATTACTTTTGCTTCATTGAAGTCCATTGTACAAACAAATGATACATGCAATAGGTTTCCTGAGTGGGGGTCTAGGGTCTCGTCAACAAACAATAAGTTTCCAAATCACCATTAAGGGGGCTTTGAAAAGGCAAGAAATTAGAAACACTTTCTACATCCCATGTTTGAGATTTCATTATTTTTTTGGTCATATTGTTGGTCCATATTTTCTAATCATCTTATATATTTAAATTTGTAAGATCTAGCAGAATATATTGTTTGGTTTATTTTCACACAATCAAGGTGAATACATTTCTAATTATCACACTGGTGACTTTTTCACAAGTTTTGTTGGGTTTCCTCAGTGTGCGAAATGTATCATTTCTTAGGTATATAGCTAGGGTAAATATTTCAAAGATCTTAGTAGAGAGTAATAGACATAAAAATTATTTTTAAATACCTTCAATATGTATTTATTTTAGCTTGCGAGAGTCTTATTAATTTTCCTTTTTCGGTCAATCTTGTAGGTTATCTTTTCATACAATCAAGCTCTAGAGAAGTTTGCACCACAAATCCAACATGTAACCTTCTATCTTGGATGTTCTATGCTATCAAATTTTGCACACTTGAGCCTTCATTATCTGAGATCATCTTTTTTATTTTTGATAATGCTATGAATCTATTTTTCCATATATTGCAACTAGCGAGATCATTTTTTCTTTTATTTTTTGACAATGTAATGAATCGATTCTTCTATATGTTGCATCTTAGGATCAAGATTAAAATGGGAGGCAGGTTTCTATTAATGGTGCACCCCTTAAATTTGAGGTTGGTGAAATTGATTTTGGAGAACCTAACACAAATGGTCAACATACCTTTATCAATTATTGTTGACATGGAGAATTTTGACATAATTGGGTGGAACTCAATGGACATAATGGTTAAGAGCATGTCTTTCTTCCTAAAGAGTCATAGAATTAAATCTAGATGGCGTAGGGTATCTACATCTCTATAGACATAGAAGTAAAATTTCCACATGTAAGGGTTACCTCTTGAGGTATCTGTTGCATTGTTGATGTAACAAACTACTATGTTAGTTGAGGGGAAACAATATTTCTTGTTAGGAACCTTTGTTGTTGCTACATTCACTAGAAGTTTCTACATTTCTCAGCCAATTGTGAGACTACTGAAACATGAAAACAAGTTGTTCCTTTAGAAATTTAGATTGATCTAAATATGTTTTTCTCTTTGTTTTATTCTTATTATGGGTTTTTTATGTTCTCATCAGTCCTACATGATTTTTGTATTTCATATCATGTCGAACCCTCTAAAAATGTGGACATCAAGTTGATTGTATAAAAAATGATATCTATCTGCTACTTTTTTTTTTTTATTCTGATCACGGGTGTTTTCTCTTCTTTTTATCTTTGCATGGTTTGGTGCAACTACAAGACTTAGAAAATGTGGGATTCTCAATCAGTCGATTCTGTTGAATATCTCAAGCGTGATTTTAATTTGTTGTCTCCCCTTGTTGACTCTTATTATATGGGAGTATTTTACTTTTTGTTAGCTCTACATGGTTGTGTATTGTGCCAATGATGCCTCAGAAATTCAAGAGCTTTTTCTAGGATGTTAGTATCCATTTAAATCCACCAAGTATTTATTGCGTCATTTAATAGTAATACTTCTTTTTGTGCAGCTTAAGACAAAAGAAGAGCTTGTAGAGGACTTTAAAACTTCCCTAGAAGCTAAAAAATATTTCTTTTGTTTCATTGAATTCATTGTACACAAGGATGATACAAGCAATGAGTTTCTTGATTGGGGGTCCAGGTTCTTGTCAGAAAAGAGTAAGATGTGAATTCATTAGTAAGGGGGATTTTAAAAGTTGAGAAAATAGAAACAATTTCTACATCCCATGTTTGAGATTTCATTCTTTTCTAGCCATGTTGGTTGTCCATATGCTCTAATCATATTTTATATATGAATTTTGATGATCTAGAAAATCTGATGTTCACTTTCTTTTCACAAAATCAAGGTGAACACATTTCGAACTATCACATCGGTGACTTTTTCACAAGTTTTCTTGGATCTCCTCATTATGTGGAATGTATCCTTTCCTTTGTATCCAACTAGGGTAAATCTTTTCAAGATGTTAGTAGATCGTAATGGAAATAGGAAGGCTTCTTCAGTTACCTTCAATATGTATTTATTCTCACTTCTGAGGGTCTTATAACTTCTTTTTTTTCTTCTGTCAATCTTGTAGGCTATCTTGACATACAATCAGGCTCCAAAGAAGTTTGCACCACACATCCAGTAGGTAACATTTTGTCTTAGATGTTTTATGTTGTCAAATTTTGTGCACGTGCATTCATTGTCTAAGATCATATTTTTTATTTTCTAATAATGCTATGAATCTATTTTTATGTATATTGTAGCTACTAAGATCAATACTTTTTTTTATCAATGCTATTAATCTATTCAACTGTATGTTGCAACTTAGGATGGAGAGTGAAATGAAAAGAGGGTTTCTATTAATGGTGCACTCCTCAATTTTGAGGTTGGTGAAATAGATTTTGGAGAACCTGGCACAAATGGAAAACATATATTTTACTAGTTAATTCATTAGGTGAGATGCATGGAGAATAGAACAAATGCTACTTGGCAAAAATATGCATATTTTGTTGCTTTTCTTACTTGCCCATTTTGCCAAGCTTGTTGAGCCCACTTCCTAACCAACTTCTCTTCAAAAATTATGTTATTGTTGACTTGCGGAGTTTTGTCTTAACTAGGTGGATCTCAAAGGACACAATGGTTAAGAACATGTATTTCTTCCTAAATATTCCTTAAATCTAGAGGGGGTAGGGTGTCTACATCTCTATATACATAGTATTCAAATGACCACATGCAAGGGTTACCTCTCGAGGTATCTGTTGCATTGTTAATGTAACAAAATAGTCTATCAACTGAGGGGTAACTATGTTTCTTGTTAGGAACCTTTGTTTTTCCTACATTCACTAGAAATTTATGTTTTACTCAGCCAATCGTGAGACTGTTGAAACATGAAAACAAGTTGTTCCTTTAAAAAATTAGAATGATTTGAATATTCTAGTTTCTTTTGTTGATTATTATCATGGGAATTTTACTTTTGCATCAGTCCTACATGATCTTTATATTTCATATCATGCCAAAGCCTTTAAAAATGTGGACTTCAGGCTTATTATCTCAAAAATGATTTTTATCTTCTACTTTTTTTATTTATTCTTATCATGGGTGTTTTCTCTTCTTTCCAACTTTGCATGGTTTGGTGAGAATACAAGCCTTAGAAAATGTAGGATGCCCAATCAATCCATATTTTTGAATATCTCAAGCATGATTTTAATCTATTGGCTCCTCTTATTAACTATTATTATATGGGAGTATTTTATTTTTGTTATTAGCTCTACATGGTTGTGTATTGTCTCAATGATGCCTTATAAATTCTAGACCTTTCCTAGGATTTTAGTGGCCATTTAACTACACCAACTATTTATTATTCCATTTAACAATACTACTTATTTATGTGTAACTTAAACTGAAAGAATATGTTGTAGAGTCTTTTAAAACTCCGTAGAGCCCGAAAGTGATCTCTATTGTTTCATTAAAGTCATTGTACACAAGGATGATACATGCAATGATTTTCTTGAGTGGGGTTCTAGGGTTTCGTCAGAAAATAGTAGACCACCAAATCATTAGTAAGGGGGCTTTGAAAAGGAAAGCAATTAAAAACACTTTCTACATCCCATGTTTGGTATTTCATTATTTTTTGGTCATGTTGTTAGTCCATATGTTCTAATCATCATATATATCTGAATTTTAATCTAAGGTTGAGTTTGGGCTTTCCAATTTCTATTTATGGTTATCATGATTAGCGTCATACTTTGCAAGATCAATCAAAGTCTTTTTTTGCAATATGAATAAAATTAAAATATATTTTTGGTTATGGTTTTTACAACTATATGATCTTTAATTTATTCCCCTCTTTTAGTTACATATATTACGAAGAATTATATAACCAATAGATACACTTAAAACTGATTTATTCAAGAAATTGTTACTCTATTATAGTGCTTTTGTATCAAACTTTATATTATGGAATGAGGATGTTCAATTTTGGTTGGGATATATAACTAATCCAATTAAACATATACCACATTGGTTTTCTATCAAACTTGATATTAAGGAACATAGATTTTTGATATAGGTTGGTTGATATAACAGATCTAATCAAGCACCGATTACTCTATTACAGTGGTTTTGTGTCAAATTTGATATTAACGAATGAAGTTGTTAAACATTGGTTTTGTTGTGGTCTAGCGTTATGCTAGTGGGACTCCACAATGGTAGAGTGGGTTTTATTCGTACTACTTTGCCTATAAATTGTCGAGTGGTTTCATTCATGCTCTTGGGTGTGTCTTGTAAACAAAAAAATATTGATTGCATTCAATGACAAATGTTAGAAAATATATTTTTACAAAGTGAGAGGAATGCATATTTTCACCGAGATCAAAGAAACAATAGGTATCATAGCATAAATAGTTTTGGAAGGGTGCCACTATCACAAAATATTTGATGTTTTTTTATAGAAACGAGAGATCTCTCTAGCGGCAGAAAAAATAATATGGGAACATGAAGAAATGGATGAAAAAAACAAAATAATATAATGGGAAAGAGGGAAACAAAATGAAAGGATAGTCCTTTCTTGCAATAAAATTTTAACAACCTTGGTGACAATATGTTGTTTTCTTGACTCTTTCCATTTCCAACTTTTATGTAGATGAGTACTTACAATAATGAGTTCATTCAACCTAGAATCGGGAATTCCAACAACCACAACAACCAAAGTCCCTAGATGATTGACTAAAATATCCTCTACCTAAAATAGTACAATGTTATTAAGTGCCACATATGAATTAGCTCAAACACTATCTTAGTTACCCCAAAAAATTTAATCTAACAAGTCAAACTCATGTTTTCATACTTGAAACTAGAAATAAAAGCATGTGTAAAAGGCTTAACCTTTATTTGGATTGAATTATAATAAAGGTGAGCTTCATGACATATATATATTATATATATATATATATATATATTATATATATTTATATATTATATATTATATATATATATATATATATATATATAATATATATTACTAAAAGTGATGCAATTTCAATCCCTTGAAATAGTAGATGTTAAGTTATCACGTTTAGTATATATACCATAGAAGAAAAAATATTCTCCACCACTTCTAATCATGTCTTTGGAATGACCACGAAGTCAATATATTTATTACAGAAGGATAACTATTTTATCAACCACTTTTAATCATGCATTTGCAACAACCAAGAAGCCATAATCTAACCTCTTTGTCAATCCATCCAATGTCCCCTATATTCAGCCATCCATTTTCTCTATATGTAGTTGCAATGGCTTCCTTTTTCCCTCAATACCTTTTCCTCACATGAGGACCCTTTGTTTAATATATTTCCCAAATTATATACCTCATTATAATATAAAAAATTATTTCTTGCTTCAATTTGAATTTCCACATGACGGGCCAATTTCCCACACAAACTCCTACAATGTGATACCTTGAAATGTTTGGATTATGTGATGCATTGGTAAATTTATGTCTGATTCTAGGCATGCCTTCTCCAACAATTGGATCATATGCAACCATAAAAGTCATTGAAGAGAAATCCCCTATCATACCTTTATAATCAATCATCCACAAATTACCAGAAAGGAAACAAGATCGGATATAAATATTGGAATATGATGTAGAAATGGATGATAGCATTAGAATGATTACAAGAGAAAGGTTGCCAATCATTTTAATTTGTTTCTTGGTCAATAATAACTATATCCTATACTAACCATCAGTTGAAAAAAATTGAACTCTTGGCAAAATTTCAATGGCACTCTTGAGAAGTTGTGGTGATAGTCTTCCTACCCCGTTATCTTTTTAATAGTTGGAAAACATAGATCCAATCCTTTGTCCTTACTTATATAGCACATATGTAGGAATTTAGTAGCATATATGCCATAGTAAACACACAACAAAATTTTATCCTACTAACAAAAGAAAAATTCAAGAATAATAGCTATATTATGATCATTTAGAATTCAAACAAACCAAGAAGAAAACATACGCTACACTACAAGAAAGAAAGTAACAGTTTTCTTATAGGCATTGTAGATTCAATGTGAATGTAGTTTTTTCTCAATTTTTCCAAAGGTCTTGAGATGTTAGATGGAATGTAGTGTCAAATATTGATTGCCTAGCTATATGAATTGTGAATTCCACCATTAAACGAATCTACCAAACTTCCTATTGTGGCTGATTTCATTCATGATTCCAAAGTATTATTTTTCATCTACTTTTTTCATATCATCAATGGTTCTTATACATTGATGTTCACAATATCTTGATACCTCAAATCGACATGTTCTTATAAAGTTTCTCTTCAGTTGCAAAATTTTGTGATTCTTCTGGAAAATCATAAGGCTGGATTGCTTCATTTAGTGCTTCAACAACAAAGGCCAAACATGCATTCATCCTAAAATGTTTTTCGTTCAAAGAAATTATTGAAGGTTTAATTTTTTAAAAGATCTCATTCTATGGGCAATATTTTAACATGTATTCAGTGACATCACGATGCATGCCATCTATTTTTTGGATGAACTTGCATACAAAACAAAAGAATGTTATTAGTACTTATTTGCATGAACAACCTGTGTTTGAAAGTATCGAGTGAGACTTGACATAAGAATTGGCACTCCTTTGTAGCCTCCCAACCATCTTACACTAACGCTTATGACATGGGTGTAACTCAATGTCTTAATAACAAGAAAATTGACTTGTTGATCTAAAATGATCCTATGTTTAAACTTATTTAGAATTTATTATGCCATTAATGAATAGAATGTTAACTGAAAGTGTTGAAATCGTGAGAACTCCTTAAGAAGATTGACTTTACGGAAATTGATAAAACATAAGAAAGATGCAAAATAGAAAATAAAATAGAAAATAAACAATAATACCATACATCAAGATTGATTACGGAGTTCGTCCGTGATGGGCTACGTCTCTATGTCCTCTTTCAAGATGGATGACCACTTTATTAGGATTGAAACTAAAGAGGTCTATTACATAGAAATTTGACCAAATTTAATGTGTATGCTAGAACTTTTGGTCACTATCATAAGGAAGCTCTCTAAACCAGCTTTCCAACACCTGTCATGTTTTCCAATTCCAACTCTTCATGCCCTTGTTACACTAAAAACAAAATCAACTATATCCTCAAGAATCTACACTCTAAAACTTAAAATCACCAATGTCTTCCTCATTAATGAAAAGGTGCATTTAAAGGTTTGGAGATACACTTGAGAGATTCTTAGCCAATATTGGCATGAATGAAACACCATAGTCTCATTCGAAACATGTTTGAACACCTTAGGGTGTAGTCACATGGTCATCAAATTAGTTTTGCACCTAGAATGCCAACAAAAACCCAAAATAAACTTTGTATTAAATCATAATCACTGGTGGCTTGCTGACTGGGCAGAGGAGGTTGAATGACCACATGTGAATAGGGAAGTCTAACCATTGAAATACACCTGGTAGCTTACCCACCCAGCGGATTAGGCAATAGTTCTTCCTTAGCGGATCCGATAACTGGTTAGCGTGTTCACATGCAATAACTCTACTTGACAGTTAACTTAACAACTGCATGTTCACATGGTTACAACCGTCGTGTGGTTTCCAAGCTGGCAGTTAACATAGCCCCGATGATTAGACTCTTTCACTCACATGGAATAGTCTCTACCTCCGGTCTTCGACACAATCTAACCCCATGGTTAGGGACTGTTTTATAGTTTGTAATGTTTTGTAATATAGTTTGAATAGGCCAAGAGTTGTTTTGACATAGTTTTATGTATTCTAATACATGTAGGGTTGTAATATGGTTTAGAACTCAGGGTATTGGTTTAGGACTTAGAGTTAGGTATTTTGATTACGTTGTAATGTAATATGCAATAGGTTTTCAATAAGTTTTTAAAATAACCCATTTACAACCTATTGTCACAAAGGGACATTAGAAACATCACACGGCGATAAACCTTCGATGAAATCCAAACTCTGTAAGGTGAATGATCAACCCATGTCGACAACCATATCTACAAAGTTGATGAAAACTACATGTTGACAACCCAAATCTTGTGAGGCAGATGACAAACACATGTCGATGACGAAATCTGCGTAGAACTGATCACAACCACATGTCGACAGCCAAGTACAAAACCATATCACCACGTAAACCATGAAAAAACCGTAGTCATGACTTGAACAACCTGAACCATGAACAACATTGTCAAAGCTCACAACACTGAACTGAATGCTAACGACGACACTAAAACTGTGTAACTGATCTGATGAGATCCTCCTAGATTAACCATCTCCACTTGAAATATTTTAGGCCACAAAAGATTGACTTAAATAAATAGTTGATGAGGATAGAGCTCCCTCACTTTCCACCTTGTCTTGATGATGTAAGAATACATTCGATCAACCACCCGAAAGTCATGATCTTGATGATGCTAACCATGGCACATTTTGAATCGGTCACCTATTCCTTCCGTCCGCAATATGTACAACTTGTGATGATCATCTAACAACATGTTATGGACATGGAAATTGATTTCTTTCCACATGAGAGCATGAGTTAGTGATTCATAATCATCTTTGAAAACAATCTCTATAGGATATTGTTCAGTACTATTGACATGTATTAACTATCTATATTGCGGAATGACGAAGATAATCAAAGATATTCTTGACATCAAACCGGCTACTTGACTTGACATAATTTCTTGCTTCCTAATTACAATTTGTAATGTTTTATAATTTTAATACATGCAGGGTTGTAATATGGTTTATAACTTAGGGTATTGGTTTAGGACTTAGGGTTAGGTCTTTTGATTGCATTGTGATGTAATATACAATATGTTTCCAATAGGTTCATGATATGTATGGTTTGACATTTAGGTTTGTATTAGGTTTGAATTAGGTTTTATATTATGTTTTTAAAATAAACCATTTACAAACTAATGCCACAAAGAAACATTAGCAACATCGCACGATGAAAAGCCTTTCAAGACACCCCAACTCTGCAAGGCAAATGATCAACCCACGTCGACAACCATATCCTCCAAAGTGGATGATAACTACATGTCGACAACCCAAATCCTACGAGGCAGACGACAAACACATGTCTATGACCAAATCCTGGTGGAAATGACAACAACCACATGTCGACAACTAGGTACAAAACCATATCACCACGAAAACCATGAAAAACCATAGACATCACCTGAACAACCTAAACCATAAACAACATTGTCGAAGATGACAACACTAAACTGAATGCTGACGATGACACTGAAACTGTGTAACTGATCTGACAAGATCCTCCTGGATCAATCCTCTCCATTTGAAAGCTTTTGGACCACAAAATTTTGACTTAAAAACATAGTCGATGAGGGTAGAGCTTCCTCACTTTCCACCTTGTCCTGATGATGTATCAATACATTGGATCAACCAAGTGAAAGTGATGACCCTGATGATGGTGACCATGGCACATTTTGAACTAGTGATCTATTCCCTCCATATGGAATATGTACAACTTGCGATGATGGTCTAACAACCTGTTATGGACAAGGAAATTGATTTCTTTCCACACAATACCATGAGTTAGTGATTCCTAATAATCTTTGAAAACAATCTCTATAGGACATTTTACAATACTATTGACATGTATTAACAATCTAGATTGTGGAATGAAGACGATAATGAAATATATTCTTGACATCAAACTAGCTACTTGAAATGACATACTTTCCTACTTCCTGGTTACTAAGTGAACTTGCTGCAATAAACCCATCAAATTGTAAGGTAACAATTGCTGCAACTTAGCTTAATTTTGAAAGTATTGAATTAGTTGTTAATTTGTTTGAATCATGATTTCCTTATTCATTAAATGATGTTTCCATTGATTGGCACTTCCCCTCATTCATAAGTTTCCCTTAGACACTTTGAAACTGCTTTAGAGAAGGCTTTAATATGAAAACAAATAGGCTTCCTCTTCACTTGAAAAGAGGCTTCCAAACTATTTGAAACACGAATTGGTGAGACAATACAAGAGAAATCTAATACTAACTTTCCCCAATACTAACTTGCATCCCTGTAACTGTTAATTTCCAAACTTGGGTTGAATTTATTAATTTTGACATTAGGAAGAGGAGCTTTAGAATCAACTACAATTCATGCTGTATTCCCTTTCTATGAGTAAGATGTTTGGTTTCTTTAAATAAAAATGGAAAATTTTCTACCTCTTTGACCAAACTATCTTAAAGCTGAGACTCGTAACCTGAACAAACATCATGTCGTTTCTTATGGTGTTCCTTTACTCACATGATTACAAATCTTTTGTTTGAATTTATTAATCACTTCATCTAATAAGCAACAACTAAATTCATGTAATTTTTGTTTTGAAGTCCCTTGACAATAAATTCAACCCTGTCATTCTTAAGGTGATATTTATGTTCTCTTCTATAAAATATTGCATCACGATCATAAATATAAGGACTTCCTAAGACAACTCCACATATGTCTATAAGAACCACATCTAATTCCACTTCACCAGTGTAATTAGATATAATGGCAAATCTTAATTGACACTATTTTGTGACTTTTATTTGAGTTTATTTATTTAGCCATCCTAATGGGTAAGGTCTTGGATGATTCTGTGTCTCCAAACCCAAATTCTTAACTAAATATTCAGATATTAAATTGGCTTGTGATCCGCTGTCAAACATTGTATCTATCTTTGTGTGCTTAGAAGTTATCCTTATGTTAAAAATTGAAACTCTTTTATCCTCATTTGAAGGATTTATGTTTGATTAAGATGCAATAGTATTCGAACTTGAACCAATGTCAGAAGTTTTACCTATTGTAACCATGGTAGTTATCCTCCTTTCATCACCTGAATCTGAGCCTAGATCTTGCTAGACTACTACAATTTCCTTCTTTTCATCATTTTCCTTAAGGAAATTTTTGGGCTTAAGTTTTGGATGAAGCTTCCAACACTTAGATTCATCATCACCAATTCTTTGGAAATGAGAACAAGTAGGTCTTTCCTTTTGAGCTATCATTGATTTCTTTCTCTTCGAATTGTTCTTCCCCTTACTGCCATTGGAACCTTTGATTTCTAGTTGTCTGGATGACTGCAATGAAATCTTGAATGGTCTGCCACCTGATTCGATATGTATGGCCTCAATGAACACTTCATCAAAATCATCAGGATTAAACATCTATAAAGTATGATGCAAATATGTATGTAAATTGTTGATGTATTTTAATAAATTTTCACGTGTATCTAATGAAATACCAAGCACCAATGCTTTCTTTATGAACTCTTGAGTAAAATCCTGAACACTCTACCCTTTACTTTGCCTCAGATGCTGCCAATCAATAACAACTTGCTTCATGTATCCTAAAGGATAGAATTGTTTCCTAAGAGCATTTAAAAAATTAGACCATGAATAGATGACTTTTCCTTTTCGCTTTACATCTATTTGAGTTTTACTTTCCCACCAGATTAACGTTTCCCCCCCCATTCTAAGTGTACCTAACTGAATTTTCCTTTTATCGTTAAAAATATTCTGAATATGACAATACACTTCTAACTGATTAGTCCAGTTATCTAACTTTTCAAGATTCATTTCACCATCATAAATAGGTAATTCAAATTTTACATCAAGCAGTAAAAGAGATGTTTTCTTAGGTTTCTTTTCTGTTTCAGATTCTACACTGGAAGAAGGGGAATAAGATGATGATGGCGATGATGGCGGTGAAGGTGGTTTATCAGCCTTGTCTTTACCTTTTCCCTTTTTCAATGTCTTTGAAGAAGAAGCTACATCTCTCTCCTTCTTGTCTTTATACAGTTCTCCCAACATCTAGTGCATTGTCAAGAATGCTTTCTGAAACTGTTCATCACTCATCTTAGTTTCAGTATTTTCACCTGCATCAGATCCTGTCATGGTCGACTTATGAACGACTCATCACTTTCCAATCTCTAGATCAATCTGCTCAAGGATTCCTTCTCCACGTTGCAACATTGACCTAGCTAACATTCAATGGAAAATTCTACAAATGAAACCTACTCTAATACCAAATTATATGATCTGAAATGATCATATGTTTAAATTGATGTAGAATTGATTATCCCATTAATGAATAGAATGTTAACTGAAAGTGTTGAAATCGTGAGAACTGCTTAAGAAGATTGACTTTACGAAAGTTTATAAAACATAAGCAAGATCCAAAATAGAAGAGAAAATATAAAATAAACAACAATACCAGACATCAAGATTGATTATGGAGTTCATCCCTGATGGACTACGTCTCTGGCTCTACTTTCAAGATGTGCGACCGCTTTATTAGGATTGAAACTGAAGAGGTCTATTACACAGAAATTTGACCAGACTAAATGTGAATGTAGGCACTTTTGATCACTATCATATGAAGCTCTCTTAACCATATTTCCAATGCCTATCATGGTTTCCAATTCTGATTCCCGATGACGTTGTTACACTGAAAACAAAATCACCTATATCCTCACGAATCTGCACTCTAAAACTCAAAATCACCAATGTCTTCCTCGTGAATGAAAAGGTGCATTTAAAGGTTTGTAGATACACTCCAGAGCTTCTTAGCCAATATTGGCATGAATGCAACACCATAGCCTCGGTCGAAACATGTTTGAACACCTTAGGGCCTAGTCACATGGTCATGAAATTAGTTTTGCACACAAAAATCCAACAAAAACCCAAAATAAAATTTGTATTAAATCATAACCATTGGTGGTTTGCTGACCAAGTAGAGGCGGTTGGCCACCTATATGTGAACAAGGCAGTCTAACCATTGACATACACTTGGTGGCTTATTTGTGTGACAATTTCAGCAATAGTTCTTCCTTGGTAGGTTCAATAAGGTTAGCATGTTCACATGTGATAACTCCACCCAACTATTAACTTAACAATTGCATGTTCACAGGGTTACAACCCTCGCGTGGTTTCTAAGATGGTAGCTAACATGATCCCGACGATTATACTCTATCACTCACATGGAATAGTCTCTACCTGCGGTCTTTGACGCAGGCTAACCCCACGGTCAGGGACTATTTTACAATTTGTAATGTTTTGTAATATAGTTTGAATAGGCCAAGAGTTATTTTGATGTAGTTTTGTGTATTTTAATACACATAGGCTTGTAATATGGTTTAGAACTTAGGGTTAGGTCTTTCGATTGCATTGTAATGTAATATGCAATAGGTTTTCAATAGGTTGATGGTATGTATAGTTTGAGGTTTAGGTTTGTATTAGGTTTTACATTACGTTTTTAAAAATCTAATGTCACAAAGTGACATTAGCAACATTGCACGATGACAAACCTTTGACGACACCCAAACTCTGCAAGGAGAATGATCAACCCTCGTCGACAACCATATCCTGCAAAGTGGACGATAACTACATTTCAACAACCTATATCCTGTGAGGCAGATGACAAACACATGTCGATGACCAAATCCTAATGCATCTGACAATAACCACATGTCAATAGCCAAGTACAAAAGTATATTACCATGAAAACGATGCAAAGCCATAGACATGACCTGAACAACCTGAACCATAAACAACATTGTCAAAGTTGATGACACTGAAATGAATGCTGATGATGACACTTAAAATGTGTAACTGATCTGACGAGATCCTCCTGGATCACTTGTTGCATCATGCTCTTTTACCTTAGCGAAGTGTCATGCATGAGTTGCTATCAGTGTTGGAACCAATATATTGATTTTATTAGTCACATTGTGGGATTTGACGTTGTTGATTGTTGTGCGAAGAGTTGGTAATGAATTTCTTGTAAATGAACATGGAGAAGTTACAAGGTAGATATTGCTCATTTTTGGCTTTCATGTAATATTAAATGATTATTTGAAACAAGGTTTTGAAATGTGATTGACTTTGAGGATTGAAATTCATATCCTCATAAAATGGGAACCAAGTAGATAACACATTGGAAATTGTATAGATTATTTTACCCATTTGCATGGTATGCTCGCTTGGACAATAAGATTATTAGAAGATAGGATTAAGCTTGTGTAAGTCAAAATCTATTTTCATGACTTGTAGGAATCTACACTCAACATCTATCTATTGGGAAGATGAGCTGAAAATGGTTTCATTTGTAATCACTATTTTTACTATTTACTTTGAAATATGATGCTCCTAATATTAAATGGTGTCATTACTTCTTCTTTTTTCATGTTAGGTATGTTTTTAATAGAAATCCCCCAGATTTGAAAAAAGGAAGAACATGCAAAGTGGTGAGGTTTTATTTACTTATAAGATATAATGTAGTTTGGTTGCTTCAGAGTCTTCCAAATTTGATATATCTAGAGTCTATATATATCATATAATGTCCTTAAGATGCTCAAATTCTCACCGAATTCCTCATTTATGAATAAAATTTCGTAGCACCACCTTTTGTTTTATTTACTTGTGCATAGATATTCTCAACAAGAAGATGCAGCAAAAGGCTTAGGTGAGGTCATTGAGGTACATTTTACACAAATTGTGACATATTTCTTTACGTTAGAATTGCTCATCATTTGTTTATGTACTCATCAATGTCTTTTTTTATAAATTTCATGCCGAATCTGGAATATGATTTATCTATTATAGACAAGTATCAAGGAAGATATTAAAAAGTATAGTAAGAAAATAGTAAAGGTGTGTTAAACCATGTTTGATTGCCATTCCCATGGATTTTAAGGAGAATAAAAAATATGGCATGTTGGCTTGATATAGATATTAGACATAGATCTCACTTGAATAATCATTAGAAATTGTATGCTATTTACTATCTGCATATTTCTGTTTAGGTATTTCATATGGGGTTCTTTTAATTTTTTGTATTGCCCATATGTATGTCAAAGTTTACCTAGAAAAAGTAGGCGGCTGTAAATTATTTGTTGAACAATGAAAATTATAAAAAAGTTAGGATATTATTGAATTTAACGGGATTCCTTTAGATATATTTGTTGTACCTAAAAAACTATTAGGAAACTAGCTCACAAAAAGATAGAAAAGATAGATCAACGCCTTAGAATTCAGGCTCTTCAAGGGGGAAACCTCTTTTACATTACACAAATGAGCAACTCTTGGATGATACAAATGATTAAACCTCCCTTCTATATATATGAGTCTAAGGGGTCACAATATAATCAAGCCAACCTAACAGTAATAACATAAGGGCACAATAATAAAAATAGTGGGTTTCTATGGGGCACACTAATAACAATACGAGGACAATAGGGGAACAATAATAATAATAAGGGATACAATGACAACACTAATGGGGGAATCGCTAGTATTATAGGGAGCTAACATGCCCCTCTCCTTTTGAAAAGCGTTGTCCTCAACGCTTGAGTAATTTTGGATGCTTCTGTATAAAATTCTCATCCTCCCATGTGGAATCTTCAGCAGATAAGTTCTTCCACTTGATGAGATACTCCAGAATTGATCGATTCCGTAGCTGTAAATTTGTTGTTTCTATGAATTTTTCCGGTTCCAATGTGATTTTTCCTTCCTCATCAAGTTCTGGCAATATTGTTTGAATTGGGAGCTTGTCACCTATAACCTTGATTAAACATGAAACAAGGAAAATCGAGTGCACTCAAAAAGTTCCATGAAGCTCCAATTTGTATGCCATAGTACCAATCTCTTACAATGCCTTATACGAACCATAATACTTTGGTGATACATATATGGACTACCCAATGCCACACTTGAAAGATCAAGTGGTACAACATCCAACTCTACTTTGCCAACAAAATTTGCAGTGATTGAAAAATTAGACAAACATTTTCTTGTAACCTGTAAACTGGTGTCTCTTGTTATCCATCCCAAAGGGTATGGTTTATGGTGAGATACAATTTCAAGATTCAATCTGTTGACTAATTATTTAGAGATTAGATTCACTTTTGACCCACTGTCAAAGAGTGTGTCAATCTTGGTCTGTTTAGATATGACCCTAAAATGAAATAACTCAATTTGTCTCTTTTCATTTGGAGTAGTAGTAATGCTATAGTTTTGTGAACTAGTGCTTGCAATATCTTGTTTTCCTTTGATTCCCATGAAAATGATTTCGTTTTAATCACCTAATTTATAACCTAAATCCTCTTAAGTGATAGTGGTTCTCTATTTCCCTTTATTGTTGAACTTATTTGGTCTCATTTCTGGATGGAGTTTCAAGCAATGATCCTCATTATGTCCCTCTTTTGAATAGTGTTTACAAATAACTTTCTCCCCTTCTTTCTTAACACTTGCATTTTTCTTCCCTTTTCGTTGTCCTCCTTCCTCTTTCTCCTTTCCCTTAGGTGGCTTTTATTACTACTCTCTCCATTAGTGTTGTTTCCTCTAGATTAAACATTCATGGCTTGCACACATACTTCATCCAAATTAGTTGGATTGAACATAAGAATAGTGTGTTTAAGATAGGAATGTAAACCACCAATGTATTTCAGTAGTGTGCCCCAGGAGTTCAAATTCACTCCTAATAACAAATCCTCTTTCCTAAACTCCAATGTATAATCTTGGACTATTTGGTCGTTAAGTTGCCTAAAATTCTGCCAACTCATAATGGATTTTTTCATATAGGCTATAGGACAAGACTTTATTTTAATTGAAGAAAAAAATTCAACCCAAGTGATGGATATCTTACCATAGATTCTCATTTCGTCTTGAGTATTTGCTTCCCACCAAACTAGTGCAACTCCTTCTAGCCTCAATGAAGCCAACTAGATCTTTATGTCATCTTCTTGAAGGTTCTAAATTCTACATTATACCTCCAACTATCAAATCCAATTGTCCAACTTTTTTACATTCATCTCTCCATTGCACATGGGAAGTTCGAATTTTATGTCCAATTTCAGTAATGGAGTTTTTCCTTTTGGTGGTTGGGAATGAGTATGGTTGGTTTCAGTGGTGGTAGTGGACGATGACGGTGTGTGAGATGATGGAGATGATGAAGAAGATGATGAGTATGGTGGAGATGGAGGTGGATTCCCACCATTCCCTTTGGAATCCATATTCTCATATTTTTTGTCCTGTGATCTTCCTTCTCCATGTGGAGGTTTAGAACTCTCTCCAACCATTCTAGTGTTCCTCTCCTCATAGAGGGCTTTAACCATATTAGTCAAAGTATAGAAAGATTTCTTAAATTATTCCTCTTCTGAAGAGGGACCTTTAGGCTCTCTTTCTCCATACATAATGGCTATGGATTCAAGCTCAGAAATTGGCACTATTGTACCTCTTCAATCTCAGTTGAAGACAAAAATTGAGGAGTTTCAAGTGTAGATAGAATTGGAACTTTGGTGGTGGAGATTGTGGCCTTGTGGCTCTCCTTATTCTAGGCATTTTCTCGAGAGTTGCAACCAATATTTTCCCTTCTCCTCTTTGTAACTTTAACCTTGTAAGCATCACAATTTTGCAACCATTAAAACCCTAATTCAACAAACTCAAGCAATGAAGCAATTCAACCTTTCCTCTGATACCAACTTGATCTATTTTTGTATGATTAGTTTTGTTGTGCTAAAAAAATTATAGATATATAAATTTGTGCATGCTTATTTCTCCTTGTACTAAGATTTCATTAGCTATTTATACATACAATCAGGTAAATTTCTTAAGTAATAAAAGACATTCATGAGAAAAATAGCTCCATAAAAAAATAATAAACCAGAAACATGTACAGTGAAGCAAACCATTAAAGAGAAACATTAGCATAGTGCTTTGATGAAGGAGTTCACCCCTGTTGGGCTACATCTCCTTCATCCAACATCTATGGATTGGGCCTCTATATTAGCTCAATGCGGTAAAAATGTTATTTACAAAGTTTTATGGCTCATGAATCTTGCACCAATGTGTTAAGAACATTCAAATTAGCCAAGAAAACCCCTTTCTAAGCTCAATTTGGTCGAAAATTTCTCAAGATATGCTTCATTCAATATTTTCCTAGGAAACCCTGCTAAAACTGTAGAAGACTATAGTTAGCACTGTCAAAATTGGCAATTTCGCTGAAATTGGTGCGCCTCCAAAACTACCACCAACATAAAAAAGAATAATTAAATTTAAATAGGATTAGCATCATTCTAAGCACGCTTATCAATTAGCGTTGGCCCGTGGGTATATAGCATGGTTTTATGGTGAGGGAGCTGACCCGCGAGGCTAGCTCCTTCCGCTCCCGCCATTGTCATTGTTGTAGGCTTAAATACAGTATGGATGTCACCATTTAACAAATCTGGTGCTTGGTCCGATGGTTATGTAACTGAGTTCAGAGGGGGAGGTCATAGGTTTGACCCACCCACCACCCATCCACGTGGAAAATTTTAGGGGCGAATCTTAGCCTAAAGGAAAAATTTAAGGGGTTTTATATTTTGGAAGGGCAAATTTTTTATATTACAACCATTTTCTATAGTTAGCCCAAAATTAATTTAAAAAATAAATAATTATTATATTTTAGCCCTAAAAAATAAGGCATTAAATAGTCCAAAAAACCTTTTTGCCTCATTTCAAAGTTGGATTTGATTGCAATCATCCCGATTTCTAGTTTGGAGGTATGATTTGCTTGCATTTGCCCCAATTTCCTATTTTGGAAGTTGTATTTGGTTGCAATGGTAGACAAGAGATTGGGTTAGTGGGTAGCGCCTGCCATTGTGGATGATGGGTTACAATCAGTGCTTGCACTCGATGTGAGAGGAGCCTAGAAAGATGAACTATATGTTTATGTGGGAAACTCAGATAGATTGGGAGATATTGGGACTCAAGAAGGCATAGAAAGCATAAGAGGCAAGAGGGGATACCTCCAAAAAATGGGGGAAGGTCTTGTAACGTATGAGATTTTCTATGGGATTGAGATGTCGCAATGTTGTCTACTCTCTACAACTTCTATATAAGCCTCTACGATTCCAAGAAATCAAGGGTCGGGTTGAGCTCGGTGATTTTCCTGTATCAATTAGACAACCTCCATTGTTGAGTTGTGGAAGTGTAAGATGTGCGTGTGTAAATTCTATAGTGTGGGTGTCTGAACTTTGTAGTGAGGGTGTGTCCTTTGTCTAATGCGCTCTTGTTTGGGGTAAGGTGGTTACAGTGGGTGGTTACTACTGGCAAGGTATTTTTTAGCCCTTCACTCTGTTAATGTTTTTTGGAAAATCCTTCATTTTTTTCATCGAAAGGGTTGGATGAATTTTTTGGTTGGTTCTCAGGGTTTGAGTGATGTTCTTGATTGAAGATCCCCTTCATGGAAGTGCTCTTTGCAAGGTTCACCTATAGCAATGCAAGGCAATGATCTTTAGATTCTTTTCAAATCGGGCCTCATGAAGACTTTATTTCAAAATAAATATAAAAACTGAGAAGGAAATATATTGTTCAGAGGCACATATCACTTAACAATAATTATATAGATAAGTTTGGAGACTTTGATCCTGTGAAAACAAATTCTCAGAACCTAGAAAGAAGTATTATATGGAAGGTTTGAAAGAGCCCCTTCTTCCTCCTCAACCTTCTATTTCTTTGGCATGTAAAGCTCCTTGTCAATCAACCATGCCTGGTAGGCCTTTGTTTCAAGTACTAGACCTTTTGGGAGTTAAAAAGAGAGGGCAGGGGATTTAGTCATGGATAAGACTAGATAAAAATGGGAGTTCCGATGTTTTGGAGGTAGATAAATTAATAATAATGAGGCATTATGACTTTTTAGCTATGGATCTCCACCTTTTAGATCCATTATTTACATATCATTGCACTATTTTGAGATGAGAGAGAGAAATTGTTGTGAATATAGAACATATAAGGTGTATAATCATAGCTGACTAAGTACTATTGTTGAATTCATTGGATAACTATTTTCTATAGTATACGACAGACGTACAAAGGTGTTTGAATTTTATAAATGACATGGTTAACAATATTTGGCATTCTAGAGAACAAAGAAGCTCAAAATTTCCACTAGTGTGAAGTAGCCAAGAAGTGAGGGATGGTGCCATGTCTTATAGCACACAATCTAGCTAACAAAAATCAATTAGTGATGCTAAAATTTTATGTGGTTCATTTGCAGATGATTTTCCCTTTGAATTCATGGCACTGGAGGTTTCTTTGGACGCAGCTTTCACATTTCTAGAAACCCAGGCATGTAACAAACTTGCTTATATTCTCATATCCTAATTGTTGTACCTCTATTTATTGTGAAATTTGTTTGGTAATACATTAACTCTTGCCTTGCCTGATTTGTTTTCTCTCTCTCTCTCTCTCTCTCTCTCTCTCTCTCTCTCTCTC
>APFE031284423.1:168500-186660 GCA_000404065.3 Pinus taeda
TCTCTCTCTCTCTCTCTCTCTCTCTCTCTCTCTCTCTCTCTCTCTCTCACACACACACACACACACACACACACACTAACAGATGCATGCACACACATACGTTCATACCATGCTTGTATTTTCACTTGTTCTATGATGTGAAAAGAGAATATGGGATTTGGCCAAAAGCTGAAGTTTCAACTGTAGCGAAATGTTTGCAAAAGCTATTAAACAATGTAGTGGAATGGAAGTGTAGAAACGTAGATGGAAATGTTAAAAGTGTAAATTGAATTTGCAACCAATTCCTGCACAGTCAAATGTGTGAAGGCCAACAGTAAAGGATAATGTAATCTTCCCATCTAGGGGGTATTTTATGTTCATACTTCTTGAAGTTATTTTGTTTGACATGTTTAGTCAATTTGTATTTGAAATATAAGCCTTAAATTTTGATACACACTCATGCACAGTTGGTGAACAATTATATATAATTTTGAGATTACTTCTTATATTGACATAAAAAGTCCTTTTTTTTCATATTTTCTTAATATGTGAAAAAAATCACTAAGTAGTACTTGGGCATGCTATCAAGCCAAATTAACTCTGTCTTGAGTCTAACTCTCTGTCCATGAGTCAAACTTTTCGGAACTTAGTTGATTTTATGAGTACTCATGGGTTATTTTCTCCCTAATGAGTGGAACTCGTGGGTCAATGGAAAAAATTACTAGGCTATAAAATAAATGCCAAAACTTGAAAGAAATGACATCATTTTTAATTATTTTGTGACAGAGTTTTTCCCAAGTTTGAGTTGAACTGTTAAACTTTTCCCTTGTAGAGCTTAGTTTCCCAACATAAAACTTTCTAAAGTCTCAATGAATTTATCTAAATGTATTTATTTTCACAAATAGGTATTGTATCAAACTAACAATGAGTTTAAACCTGGCAACATTTTATTCTCTTCTTGGCCCAAACTGTTGTATGAACATCAAACTGTGCTTTTATTAAGGTTAACTATGTTAACCAAAGGATGAATTTATGATATGTATTCCAGTGGATGATTTAGACGGATTTCATTGAACTACTATTTGAAGAAAATACCCATGCATGCATGCTTATAGGGATCCCTATGTTCTATGCAACCCAAGAAAAGTTGGACGGATAAATGTGCAACAACACTTACAACATCGCACAACGCATAGAATTTTTTTAAGCTGGTGAAACCCTCATAAGAATAAAACTCTAGGATGTTATTAAGCTACAAGCCAATGCTTATAATAATTTCCCTTAAGCTTCTAAATTTTCGGTGCTTTCACGACCTCCCAAACAACCATAGCATTCTTGAATTGGTGGCCTTGGATATTACCTTCTCATACTATCTCTTATTTGACTAAACTAGCCTACAAATATGATATTCCCACAATTTCATTTACACCTTCCTCTCTTTCAGTTAGTCAGTCTTAACTTACATGCAATGCACCCACACTCTCTCAACTCTCTCCTTTTTATGCCTTTTCTCCCAGATTCTATTATAGCCTATGTTGATTTCTTTATGCCTTTTCTCGCAGATTCTATTATAGCCTGTGTTGATTTTTTTGGGTAGCTGTGGTCAATATTCCTAGCTACTCAAGTCATGACCCTAAAAGAAAAATTAACAAGAAGAAACTTAATTCAAATTTTCCTCCAAAAAATTTAAATTTCGTCTAGCACAAGGAGATGTGCCGTTTGGGCACCTCATGATCACTATGAATACAAACATGGCCTCCATTTTTTTGGCATCAATTCAAATGACACAAAAATCATTTGTTTTTAGTTCACACGTGGAAGGAGAGAGAGAAGAAGACAAAATTTTGACTAGTGTTGACCACTCTTTGACCAAAATTTATGGGGCACTGTTTGCCCGAATTTTTGAAGTAGTTGAATGAGCTATTTCAGGGCTGTTTGACAAAGTTTCCTATGTAGTTGACTGAGCTTTTGGGTAGCTACAGTGGGCCAAGTATTGGCCTTTTTGACTAAGATTGACCGAAATTCTTGGCAGCAACAGTAAGGCCAAACTTTGCCTGTGCGGATTCTATAGTCAATTTGACTGGAAAATCAGATTGTACTTTTGCTGAATTGAACAATTTGTCCTAAGAAAATATTGTTGGCTTTTTCTCGAGTTTGGGTTTTCACTGTGTAAAATTGTGTCTCGTTTGTGCTTGGCTCTCTCCTTATGATCCTAATATCCTTATTGCATTACTATTTATATTTTCTATTTATAATTACTTAATGATGTATGTGACATAAGTGAACTTGGTTAAATAAATCATTGGAAAGTAATTATCAGCTTAGAAGATCATATTCTCTATGAAGGAAGCTGATACCATGTTGAAGAATCTAAGGAAAACATTATAAGGTGATTCTTCTTTACTATGATAACAATTTGTGAATCACTTATACAATTTATCTTAACGTAATGTTCCATCGATTATTAGTCTGTGAGTTTACTTCATCAAACTTCTACCAAAAATAAGAGAGACAAGAACACAAATATTTGGCTTTCTCCTAGGGCTAAAACCTCTCCCTCTTGGAGAGGAAAACCCACATAAAATTATTGCTATAGAGATTCCATTGATGAATCCCAATCCATTGACCCTTCACACAATCTGCCTCTCCAAGTCCAAGACATTGATCCTCTTGTTCACCACTGTTGGGATCTTCATCCTTGTTGCACCTCTGCCTCACTGAGATCTTCATTAATGTTGACATCAATGTTGCACCATGATTATATCTTGAGGTTTCCACACAGGTGATCTCGAATTTTTCATTGAGATCCTAATTATGACCTTGATTTTCATCCTTGATCAATGCACCGAGGGCTTCATTGCTACTACACCCTATTTGGATCATCATTGTACCCTAGTTGGAAACATAATCATCCTGACTATGAGTAGTAGAGAATATACTTTATAAAAAAAGTTCCAAGACAATGAGGACAATGATAGGATCAATGTGATGCTTCTTAAGCCAAGACAGTGAGAACGAGGCTATATGAAGACAGTAAGGATTCTGAGATTCTTTCCATCACATATATACATTGACGGCCATGAATTAGGTTCACAGAAATTGTGATTACTTTCTTTCCTTCAGTGCGATCTTATTTTCCATTTAGGCCAGACTATAATGATTACTTCTTCTCCTTATTATGCCAAGACTGTAGTAATGTGAGATCACCGAGATACTGTTAAAATTGGAAACTAGGGCCAAACTCCATGTGGGTCTACTTATTCATGGTAGATGAAATTTTTCTTGGATTCCTCTTGTCAAGAGGTATAGGATTGATCTAATTATCATCTGATTCTGACATGTATTCATAGAGATATGAATTTATTTATGTTATGGGACAATTCGTCAAGGTATTCCAGCAACAAAATTTCCCCCACTTGTCCTCCATGTTTTAGTATAAATAGAGGCACCTTGCAAGTCATTTTAGAAAAACCTCTTGTGATCTCTTCCTCTCCACTTGTCTTTGGGTTTTGGTGGGAGGAGATCTTAAGAGTATATGCTACCCTAAGAAGAAGATGCCCTAGCTCTAAGATGCCATAAAGAAGCTTGATGTTGTTATGGAGGACATCCCTGATCTTAACCACAAAGAAACCCTAACGCTACCATACGAAGAAGCCCCAACCATTACTATAGGATGCCCTAACTAAGACATAGTCATAAAGGCTAACGCAGTTAGGGAAGAAGGTTTCATAACATAGTAAGTGAGTGACCTAAAATCAGGTTTAATGTTGTTGTTCTTGTCAACTAGAACGTAATCAATGAATGTTTCATAGGAAACAAAAGAAGGCTTGTATTCATTGTAAAGGGGGCCTCGACAATCCCTAGTCACAGTCCATGGAGGGATCTCATCTGCTATATCTAGGTCATTCTTACACTGCCTTAATATTCTTAGAGATCCCTACATACTAGATGATCTTAATCGTTGTCAATTAGTATCTCATAGAAACCTCGTTGCAATATCCTTAATTGTTGTCATGATTCCACATTATTGTACATGACAGTGTGGCCTAATTAAGGAAAATTTATGCATATTGGGGTGGGATGAGCATGACTGTCATCGTACTCTAATCAGACCTTAAATTATAGTGCTAGGTGGAAGGTTGATAGAAGTTTATGTAGCTTGTGGGAGCAAGTGAAGACAAGGTCTTGGCTATAGGATCCAGGTGACTAATGCAGTCATGGATGAAGCAGATATTCTATAAGTTACAACTAGCTGCTTTGCTAGGTTACAAGCCATATCAAGCAGCTAAGGATGTTCCATGACAATGATGATGGGTGCAACAAGTTGCAACTTAATGGGCTAGTGCAGCATGACAAGTTGCAACATAATGGATTAGGGCAACATGGTGCAGTATGGTGCAGCACAATGGTACAACATGGTGTGATGGTGCAGCATTGTGTAGCATGGCGTTTAGATCAATTACCTTATGTGTTGTCTTCTTAGTGAAGACCTCTTCTGTTATTTTGACAAGTCAAAATGTTGACCTCTGATGTATATGTACTATCCCTCTCTCTGTGGAAGTATTGAAGAACATAAGAAGAATTGATCAAGGGTTTCCCCACATTGGGGTTTGTCCTTGGCTGGTGCCACACCTTGTGTCCTCTTGTCTTGGCTTGTTTTCTGCGATTTATGTGTATGTTCTATATGCATTTTACTATCACGTTAAGTGTGATTGCTAATCCAGAATTGATATTGAGCTAATATGGAAAATTGAAGTAAATTTTCTCTCATCATAGAACATACCTAAAATTAACATGGTATTAGAAGTGAGGTGAAGAAAATGACCAAGAAAGAGTGAAAGAGAAATCACCAAACATAGTTGGAAAGGACAAAAATGCTCAATGATTTCCTCATCACACTTCAAATTCACCAAGGGTGAAGTTGAAGCAAAGAAGGCTTTCAGAGTTGCGCAACAGAAGCATCTGGTGTCCTACCTAAAGGTCACTTCAATGGGAATTAGAGACATAAGGATGGAAGGAAATGAAAATGCATCGCTTATAATAATTTTGGTCATTACATGAGGGAGTGTCTAAATAGAAGGACACATCTCTTGATGATGATCACAATCATTCCTGGGACATCTTCAATGGTAAAAAAGAATGCAGGTCATCAAGAAAATGGCCAACTCTTTGAAGAAATCAAGGAACTCTAGGTATGAACAATAAAATGTTTTTCCTGATAAGCTAAAGGAGTGCTAGCTCTCTCCACTACTTCTCCTCCAGACCCTTTGGAAATCTGGCTTATTGATAATAGTGCTTCAAGGCACTTAATCGGATAGAAGGAATCTCTCTCTAATTTGACAGAGAAGGAAACAATTATGGATATTATACTTGGAGTCAATGCTAGATATCTCGAAAAGGGTCTAGGGAATGATACCCATCAACTGAATGAGGGTAACATGATTCATTTACAAGAAGTTATTTATGTACCTGTTCTCAAGAAGAACCTGGTGTCCATTTTTGCAATGGAAGTCAAAGGTTTCAAGGTGTCATTTATCAATGTAAAGGTACATGTGTGGATAAGTAATTTTTAAAATATGCTTTTATGTTCACAGTTGGAAATTTGTATCAAGTTGCTGGAAGTCCATTGGGGGCCATCTGAGTTGACACATCTCTTCTATAGCACCGAAGGTCTACTTATTATGGCGCCCTACCTAATGTGAGTTAGATAGTGACAGGAATGCCTGAACTTAAGAAGAGCATGCAGGTACATGTCCAAGATGCACCAAAGGAAAAATTATGCGGGAGCATTCCCCTCATGTAACAATTCCATAGATTTGGAACAACTCGAGGGGTTTGAGGTTCATGATTGGGAATCTCATGTATGCAGGTGGAAGAAAGCCCTCTATAGATTGAAGCAAGTGCCTCAAGCTTGGTATGAAAGGATAAACAAATATATGATGAAGCTAAGATTCATTATGAGTGAAGATGATCCAAACCATTTCTTGAAGGTTTTCGACAATAGACCTCTCATACTGGTACCTTATGAGGAAAACCTATTTCTGATAGGTGTAGACCCTCTCATTCGCAAAATTAAGAGGGAGTTGGATTCCAGATTTGGAATGGTGAGCTGCAAGCCCATGACTACCTTGATGGAACTTAAATTTAAGAAGTTATGTTGTAGTGATACTTGACCTGATTTGGAAAATGTCTTTGAGTTTCATCAACTCATAATAGCATTGATGTTCTTCGTGAACTCATGTCTAGATATATGTTGTAGTTAGCATGTTGATCCCATATATAGCTCAGTCTCATTATATTCGTGCCAGGAATCCTTTAAGATATCATTAGGGAACAATCTCTCATGGATTGAGATACACTATCAACAAAGTGAAGTTACATGATTATTCTAATTGCTGACAAGGCAGGCAGTGTGGAGGATTGTAAGAGCACTTTTGGGTTCTTGTTCTCTTTGGGGTTTGCTTTGATATCTCGGAGGAGAAGGAAGCAGAAGTTGGTTTCTTTGAGCACTGCTAAGGCTAAATGCATATTTGTATGGCTTCATGTAAAGCTGCATGGGGTAGGAACCTCTTTAGTTAGCTGTTTGGACACATGGTTGATACCATCGTGATCCTTTGTGACAACTAGAGGGGGATTTAATTGTTGAGGAATCCCATGTTGTATGATCACTTGAAACATATAGACATCAGGTACCACATTATCAAGGATATGGTACATTGAGGAGCAAGAAGGCTCCATTGCATTAGGACTGACATGCAAGTTGCTGATATTTTGTTGAAGCCCCTAGGAACAGTCAAATTTGTGATTTTCCAAGAATGAATAGGAGTCATGAAGAGACTCTCCCCTAAGGGTCCTATATGATATGGACATTAAGATTTGGGAGCTCTAGGGGGCTTGGGTGTATATCTTAGAGCAATGAGAAATCATAGGGTAAGTGGTTCAACCTTCCCCTAGTGGTCTGCTATGTAGGTAGGATGAGTGGTTTATCCTTCTCTTGCTGAGACATAGTCATACAGTGAGTGGTTCAACCTTCCCCTAGTGATTTTTTGTGTACAGGTTGAGTGTTTTAGCCTTCCCTGGGATACCCCATGGCGACATGTAGGTAGGATGAGTGGTTCATCCTTCTCATACTAAGACATCCTACACATGCAGTCTGCGATTGATGGGAAGTACCTCTCATATGGCCAATCAGTAGGGAAATGAGGATAGGGACTATATTAGTACCGATGGTTGTATCGCGTTAGTATCGTAGTCCCTATGCTAGGATGATATTCATCTCAGATCAATTGGAATTGACTTCAAGTTAGTAAGAGTGATATAACTCACTCTCTTTTGGAACTAATTTTAGATAGTAAGAATGATATAAGTCACTCTCTTTTCAAACTGATTTCAGATCAATAAGAGTGGTCTGATACACTCTCTTTATTTGAAATTGATTTCGGATTAGTAAGAGTGGTATGAGACACTCTCTTTTATATGGGACTAACTTCAGGTTAATAGATTATGGTATGATACATTCTCAATCACTTCTTCTTCTTCTTAGTTCAGCAGAGCAGTGTAGGGCACTGATGGTAGAGATAGTACATTCTGGTAGATGGATTAGTAGATGGAGTTCTCCCTAGTTGAGAGGGAGTCTTAAAATTGGAAACTGGGGACAAAATCCATGTGGGTCTACTTATTCATGGAAACTAATATCTTTCTTTGATTCCTCTCATCCAGAGGTATATGATTGATCTAAAGATCATCCGATTCTGACTTGTATTCATGGAGATATGAATTTATTTGTGTTATGGGTCAATTCGTCAAGGTCAAACAGCAACCAAATTTCCCCCACTTGTCCTCCATGTTTTAGTATAAATAGAGGTGCCTTGCAAGTCATTTTAGACGCACCTCTTGTGAACTCTTCCTCTCCACTTGTCTTTGGGTTTTGGTGGGAGGAGAGATCCTAAGAGTATACGCTGCCCTAAGAAGAAGATGCCCTAGCTCTATGCTACCATAAAGAAGCTTAATGTTGTCATGGAGGACAACCCTTATCTCAACCACAAAGAAGCCCTAACGTTGTCATATGAAGAATCCCTAACTGTTCACCTAAAGGATGCCCTAACTAATACGTAGTCATAAAGGATAACATAGTCAGGGAAGAAGGTTTCATAACAGAGCAAGAGAGTGACCTAAGCATAGGTCTAATGTTGTTGTTCTTGTCTCCTAGAATGCAATCAATGAAGGTTTCATAGGAACAAAATTAAGGCTTGTATCTGCTATAAAGAGGGGGCCTTGACAAGCCCCAACCACAGTCCATGGAGGGATCTCACCAACTCTCTCAAGGTCCTTACATTAGCTTAATGTGCTTAGAGATCCATACATGCTAGATGATCTTAACTGCTGTCTATTAGCAACTCATAGAAACCTCGTTGAAATATTGTTAATTGTTGTCATGATCCCACATTACTGTAGATGACAGCATGGCCTAATTAAGGATAATTTGTGCATATTTGGGTGGGCTGAAGATGACTATCATCTTGACCTAACGAGAGCTCAAATTGTAGTGCTAGGTGGAACGTTGATAGAAGTTTATGCAGCCTATGGGAGCAAGTGAAGACAAGGTCTTTCTTAAAGGATCTAGGTGACTAATGCAGTCATGGATGGAGCAAAGATTCTACAAGTTACAACTAGCTACTTTTCTAGGCTGCAAGCCATGAGAAAGTAGCTAAAGCTATTCCATGACAATGACGATTGATGCAGCAAGTTGCAGCATAATGGATTAGTGTAGCAAGACAAATTGTAGCATAATGGATTAATGTAGCATAACAAGTTGCAATATAATGGATTAGGGCAACATGGTGCAATATGGTTCAGCACAATGGATGCAGTATGGTACAACACAATGTTATTGCATGGTGTGATGGTGCAGCAAAGTGATGATAGACATGGTATGATGGGTGCAACATGGTGGAGCACATTGATGATGGGTGCAACATGGTGCAACACAATGATAGGTACAACATGGTGATGGAATCACCTTGGAGAATTAGTTGGAGTATGCCTTCACCTGAGTTCAGATCAGTTATGTCATGTGTTATCCTCTTAGTGAAGATCTCTTCTTTTATTTTGACAAGTCAAAATGTTGACTTCTAATGTATATGTACTATCTATCTCTCTCTGTTGAACTATTGAAGAACATAAGAAGAATTGATCAAGGGTTTCCCCAGATTGGGGCTTGTCCTTGGCTGGCACCACATCTTGTGTCCTCTTGTCGTGGCTTATTTTCTACGATGAATGTTTATGTTCTATCTGCATTTTAATATTATGCTAAATGTGATTGTTAATTTGGAATTGATATTGAGCTAATATGGAAAGTTGAAGTAAAGTTGCTCTCAGCATAGAACATACCTCAATTTAACATATACACATATATATGCCTAGATCTGAACTACAAGGATATATGTGAGGGCTTTACCGTCACTATCAAAGGTTACTGTGTCACGCAAAGTCGTTGTTGTCCCATCTGAGATTACAGTGAGTCAGGAACTGCACCTTACATCCATGCAAAGGGTCTCAGAGATATGTCAAGATCCCATCCTCACTCTGAGCTACAGCCTTGCCCGAGATTCCTCCTTCCTACTCCATATATCCAAGATCATGACTACACCTAAAACCCAAAAGAGGTGCAGTCAAACACTACTACGGCTCTTCTCCTATATGTGAAATTTCAAAGTTATGCGATATTTTTTCTTCATGTATTTTCACTGACCTTAGATGGGTATTTATAGTTGTTATGTCTATATATGAAAGGCGACATAAAATCATGAACCGTCATGACTATTTTATTGAGCCGACGTTACTTACATTTATTTAATTTAATTCATTTTTGAGCCAACATGAATATCTTCATTATTCTTCTTGGAGACATCATGTTCTTGCATTTGGAGAAGCATTCTTGCATTTGGAGTATCGTTCTTGGTCTTGGAGTGATGTTACATTCAAAGGAAGACTTGTATACATTTGAATGATAGAATGTGAGTTCGTTGTCACTTCAAGAAAATGAGAGTTGAATATTTGTAATCATTTTTTCTTTGAAATAACTTCGTAAATGAAAGGAGATCTATAAGATAGACGGGTTATCTTGCATGGAATAAAAGGGATTGATATAATCCTTATAGAGAAGGGAAGTTAATGAACATGTCTCCTTTAAACTCATGAAAAGGAACTCTCAAAGGTCCTCTCATCTCTATGTAGCAAGAAAGGAGACAAATTAGAGATATATAAAAATTAGGAAAGGCAATATCTGATATGGAATAAAGAAGAAATATCTCCATGAGATCTCATTTGGGAGACCTGATAAAGATGATATGAAAATAATCGTGTATGTTCTTAATAAGAAATATGTTAGGTGTCCTTGGGATATGGAAATTTCCTTGTGTAGCAATTTAAGGTCTCTATGCTAGATAAAGGAAGACAATTTGATAGGACTCAAATATGCACAGAAAGGGAAGGGAAGGTTGATAAGACAAAACAATACTATATCACCGTAAGGGTGAAGGAAATTGAAGAAAGGATCAGGGAAAAGGGAGTAATAGATCTCCATTATGAATGAGATGGTGTCGCTCTCAAAAGGATCCTATTATAATTCCTTGCAGATATGATCATGGTAAGAAGATGTATCATGGCATCATGGAAAAAAGAGCTCATATGAATCATGGAGAACATAGTTCTTGGGAATATCATTGAATATCAAAGGAAAGGAAGAAGTCATCTAGGTCAAAGGGAACATTTTCCAGATAGGGACATTCTAGATGCTAAAGCATCTCTGATAGAAACATCGGCGAAGGATCCCCTAGTCTGGAAAGGCAGCAAGAGTTATAATGAATATGGGGATCTTGCTTAGGGTATCCCCTCGATTTTCATGAATGGAACTAGTTAGGGAATTTTTTTCCCTCTACCATTCTTGTAAATGAAGGCTAAGATTGAAATCACCCTATGTTTTAGGGCTTGCAATTTTATTAACCTGTATAATTTTTCATATACCATCCTCCTCATCATTGAGCTTCTTACCAATAATCAAGTGTCTTGATGGCCAATGAACAAATTGTTCTTGGAGATGGTTTGAGAAGGACAAGATCATCCATCTATTTCAATTGCAGTTCCGGCATCTTCATTGTTTTTCTCACTATTTCGGGTGTCAATTTCAGAATTTGTGCTCGTATTGCTTCAGAGACTTCATTTTATGCATTGATTTTTTTTTAGATTGGTCATCTTGTGACTTGCTCTCCAGTTGTGGTGCTCTGCAGAATATGTGTTTAATGGGCAACGAAGAGGGCCTTAGCTACAAGAATTAATTTTATCTAGAGAAGCACAATACTCTTGTCAAGAATTAATTTTAATTCGGAGAAGCACAATACCCTATTCAGGATACCCTAGGATTTTGGGTATCACATCTCATTGAAGTTGATAGATCATTTTGGGATATATGGATAGCTGAATAGAAAGATATTTTATGGGATTGAGTATATGAAATGGCAATGAAACAGAAGGATGAGTACCGATGAAAGAGAAAAAATTGTGAGCCCGAATCTATAAAACTTGATTCAAAACCACTAAAATATGAACTAAAAGGTCGCAAGAGTCCTTCACTCCTGAACTCTATAGTTGTTGTACTTTGTAAAGATGGTAAGATGGAGGGGGCATTGGAAATTTTTCATGTGACATGGAAAAAAAAGGATAGAAATTGAATTTAACATGTATGTTGATCTATTGCAAGCTTGTACGTAAATGAAAGCCTTAGAAGATGGTAGGTTAGTTCATTATCGCATTTTGTTATATGGGTTACAATACATTTTATATTTTAGATCCAAACTTGTGAATATGTATAGTGCATGTGAAAGTATGATGGATGAATGAAAATTGTTTGACAAAATTTCTAAATCAAATGTACTCTTATGGAATTCAATGATTAGAGGGTATGCCAATAAAGGATTTTTGGAAGAAGCCCTTGGGCTCTATTATGAGATGCTGATACATGTATACATTTCCTTGGGTATACATTTCCTTGTTCTCTCAAGGCATGTGCAAGACTAGGCTCTTCTTCTTTATGGCAGGGTAAAGATATACATCATTGCATAATTAGGTGTGCATTAGAATCTGATTTGTTTGTGGGTAATGCCCTTGTGACAATGTTTTCCAAATGCAGAAGTGTGGAGTATGCATGTCAAGTGTTTCAAACAAATTCTTAGGCATATGTTGTCTCATGGAATGCAATTATTGGTGGTTATGTGCAGAATGGGGAGAAGGATAATGCCTTGATATTGTTTCAACAGATGGAAATGGAAAGCGTGAAACCAATTGTGATTACAATTGTTAGTATTTTCCCTATGTGCGTGAATGTGGTGGATTTACAGCACAGTAATGAAGCTCATGATTACATAAGAAGAGATGAATTTTCACATAACCTTTTAGTGGGGAATTCTCTAATAGCTACGTATACCAAATTTGGGAGCATAAATGATGCGCGTAATGTTTTTGATGGCATGACCAAGAGAGATGTAGTTTCATGGAATGTTGTGATTGCTGGTTATTTACAGAATGAACGTTGCGATGAGGCTATGAACCTATTTTATGAAATGAAACTAAAAAATTTAAAGCCTAATGTCACCACATGGAGTATGATAGTTGCAGGATATGCCCAAAATGGGTATGGCTTTGAGGATTTGGAAGTTTTTCGGCAAATGCAAGAGGCAGGGGTGAAATATGATTCTATTGCCATTGCTAGTGTTATCCAGGCATGTGCTCATCTCGTAGCTTTAGTATAGGTAAAGGCCATTCATGATTTTGTACTCAAAAATGGGCTTGATGAGGAGATTTTGGTGGTGGATGCCCTTATAACTATGTACATGAAATGTGGGAGTATAGGATATACCAAGAAATTATTTGATGAAATGTTTGAAAGACATGTAATCTCATGGAATGCAATAATTGGAGGGTATGTGATACATGGTTAGGGTGAACATGCTCTCAAACTCTTTGACATAATGCAACAGGTTGACATGAAGATTGATCATATCACATTTGTTTCAGTTTTGTCAGCATGTAGCTATGTCAAGCTTGTAGATGAAGGATGGCAGTATTTTGATCAAATGAGTCAAGATTATCACATCAGGCCCATGGTTAAATACTATTCCTTCTTGGTCGTGCTAGGATTATTGATGAGGTTCAAAACCTAATAAATGCGATGCCACTAGAACTCGATCCTAATGTCCAGGGAGCCTTGCTTGGTGCATGTAGAATTCATGGCAACATAGAGCTCATAGAAAAGGTGGCTAGGTAGCTTTCTAATTTAGAGCCAGAAAATAGTGGATACTATGTTTTTCTCTCAAACATATATGTTGCAACTGACAGGTGGGCTAATGTAACAAAGGTGAGAATAATGATGTAAAATACAGGCTGAAAAATTCACCAGGATGCAGCTTGATTGATGTAAATAGGAAGATCACTAAATATCTTGTAGGAGACAGATCACACCCTCAGTCTGATCAAATTTATGCAATGTTAGAGACCTTGTCTAGGTAGATGAAAGAAGCAGGGTATGTGCCTAACACAAATTTTCTATTGCATGACATTGTAGAAGAGGTCAAAGAGCACATGCTTCACCTTCATAGCAAGAAGTTGGCCATTTTTTTGACCTTATCCACACAAGCCCCGAAACCCTTATAAGGATCACAAAAAACCTTCGTGTGTGTGATGACTACCACAATTGAACAAATATTATAGCCAAGATTGCTAATCGAGAAATTATTGTGAGGTATGCAAATCTTTTCCATCATTTCAAAGATGGGGTATGCTCATGTGGGGATTATTTGTGATGCCCTCTTAACAGACAATAAGCATAATAGTTTCCATAGTAAGAAGCATGAAGACATGCTTTGGTTGACAAATGGTCATTGTAATTAGTAGGTGCTAGAGTAAGATGTTTCGAGATGGAGGGCTCAATAATCTATGAGTGCAAAAATTCTTTCATGCATACATGATTTGACATGCTTTGTTTGACATAGGGTCATTGCAATTAGTAGTTACTAGAGTAAAGTTTATTGAGATGGAGGGTTAAATAATTTGCTGATTCAAATTACTTTGAATTACAATTTGCCTATTGGAAAAATTGTTATGAAGCACATTATTTAACTAAAAACACAAAATAAAGGATGAAATGAGCACAACTGGAAACATGCATCATGGAGAAACAAACATCTACTAACTTTCTCACTATCTTTGACGTTGCTTGTTTTAGTGTTCACAACAGGAATTGCGATATATTCTTTCAATAACTAATTTCATTTTGCTAGTAATGATCTCCTACAGAGAAAACCAACTATGAATGTGAGAAGTCCAATATCTGATCTTCGAAGATACAAATTCCAAATGATATCCTGTGGAACTTTCGTTCCTTGATAGAAAATTGGGCGGAAATCAAATAATTACCAGTTTTTGTATTAGTTCTACTTTTTTGGTCCTCCTTTTTGGTTATGACAAGAAAGTTTGGAGACATTGGGAGTAACATAGCAGACAAGTGTCATTCTAGGTGGTTGTTTGGTGTAGTTGGTAGATTTCAAATACACTCCATAATTTTAGATACAACAAATGTTTTGGAAATATGGAGGCTTATACTTGGATTGGTTTATGGTGAATCGTAGATGCAGAAAGATATATTATTCCCAGGCTTTCTCAAATTGAAGAAGCTATGTAATTTTCAAAGAAAGAATGAATGGTATGGAAAACACTTAACTGGAAAGTCATACCCCTTTTAAAGAATATTCTCGTTACAAAGTTATTCTTTTTCTTGTTCTTGTTCTCCACAATTTCCAGTCCAATGATTGCAATAATTGAGTTTTTAACTAAATTTTTCTTTTTTAAACAGGAACGTTTGGGCTTATACTAGGGACTCGTTAATTTTTCTCTCCATCCATTTGTTGTCAATGTTACTCAAACTTTCGCTAGTATCAGATGCAAATCTTATTGGAGCCCACCTATCGAGATTTGAACTTGAGTTATCTTCACAACAAGCAGTTGGACTTGCCACTAAACCTTAGCTCGATGCATAGATATATCACTATTTTATAAGTAGTTGTAGGTTAATTTTTGTATCCAACTGTACCAATTCTTTATTTCTATAAAATCACACAAAGGCAAACAATTGTTGGAATGTCTCTATTTGGCTACCAATGTTGTCCATAATTTGTATTCTACAGAGTGATTAACAATATTAAAATTTAATGTGAGATTAGATGCATATGGTTTTCTTTCCATGTGTTGGATACTGAGTATGAAATTTTAAACACATTATTGATTATATACCATATTGATGGTATGGTTCAAGGATCTTTTCTTCATTTTTTTATCATGTTGCTACCCTCTAGCGTATAGGCAAGAATGATATTTCTGGTATTTTTCCAACAGTAATCAACAATTATCTCTCAAAAAACCCCAACGTAAGAGGTCGCAGGATTGCATATACTTGAGCCCCAATCTTTTATGTGCATCATAGAAATTCCTGTGCGGTTGGATCAGCTATTCAAATTGGAATGCCTCTTTTTAGGAGGAAATCAACTCTTAAGTGGTATCCACACAACATTACCTATTCTTAATGTTCAAACTAATTGCTCCTTCCTTGAACAAACACATTTAGGTGAAAATCATCTTACCGACACCCTGCCTTTTTCCATTGAACAATGTTCCCGACTATCTGTGTTCAATTTGAGCCACAATGAAATCAGTGGAAAAATACCACTAGAGATTGGCAAACTGGCTAGTATGACATACCTTAATTTAGAGTGGAATATATTCAATGGATCCATTCCTTCACCACTTGGCAGAATTGAAAAGTTGGAGAGATTGTTCTTGGGAGAAAAAAAATTACAAGGAAATATCCCAACGGAAATTGGTAGGATACAAACATTAGGACTCTTATCTCTGAGCTAAAACAAGTTCTATGGAAAAATTCCTCACTCTTTAGTTCAACTAAAACAACTGAGAGACCTCTGCCGCGATAAAAAAAAATTATCTGAAAACAAATTCCTCAACATAGGAGATTACCGGAGATTGGAGGTGTTGGACCTAGCTCACAATATGTTCCATGGAAATATACCATGAACAGTTGCAGGTCTTCCAAATTTTCAATTCTTCTTTAACTTGTCCAACAATTTATTGGAAGGTCTCTTGCCTTTGGAAATTACCAAAATCACCATGGTTCTAGCAAATAAATTTTTCTTTCATTCAGTTAATGGGTTCTATTCCAATCCAACTTGAAACCTGAACAAAAGTACAATATCTCAATCTGTCATTGAACTCTTTTGATGTCCCAATTCCTGATTCACTTGAGAAAATGGGATTTTAGGAGGACTTGTATTTCTCTGGCAACAATTTGTTAGGCACCATACAAATGTCCCTAGAAAACCTTAAAATGCATCACCATATGAACTTCTCTTTCAATAAGTTGGCAGGGGAAGTTCTCAAAGGTGGGATTTTCCAAAGACATAGGAGTGGAGAATTCATGTGATATTTTGTTCTGTGTGGACAATGGGTATAGTTTCCACAATGTCCATCACCTATTGACAATATTCACAATAATCATTGGCTTGTGAAAAGGGCAATAATTCCTTTTGGCATTTGTTTTGTTGTAATATGTATTTTATTCATTGGATTCTTAATTTGGAAACATGGCAAGGAATAGGTTCAAGGGAGATTTCCTCGAGATTACAGAAGCCATTCCTTGGAATTTAGGCCCTCTAAGAATTTCTCAAGAGGAACTTATTTCTGCAACTAACCGACTCAATGGTGCGAACTTGTTAGGAGTTGGTAGTTTCATATGAGTCTATAAAGGAGTCTTGATTGATAGCAGGTTGGTTGCAATCAAGGTCCTAAATTTAAAAAATGAAGAGGCTCACTGAAGTTATATCAGTCAATATAATGAGCTAAAAAACGTTAGACACCAAGATTTGACCGTAATCATTATTTGTTGTTCAAACCTTGATATCAAAGCTTTAGTATTTCCTTATTTGCAAAATGGTAGATTAGAAAAGTGGTTATACCTTGGTGAAGATGTATGTCAATTGAGCTTCAATCAAACACTACACATTGCCATAGACATAGCTCAAGTTTTCGCATATCTACACCACCAATTTTTTGTGCAAGTGGTACATTCTGATTTAAAACTGAGTAATCTGATTTTAGAAGATGACATGATAGGTTATACAGCAGAATTTGGTATTGCAAGAATAATGTTTGCAAACACTATAGATTCAGTGACTTTTTCACATAAACTTAAAGGATCCATTGGTTATATTGCCCCAAGTGTGACTTTTTGGCTACTGATATGCATTCATGTCTTACTTTTTGTCATATTTATAGATTTCTTATTTGATTTGTTTTTTTGTTAAAATGGTTTGAATCATTTTGCCCAATATGGATTGGGTGAAAGCTTCTCATCAAAACGAGATGTATATATTTATGGAATACTATTGTTGGATATTTTAACAAAGAAGAAACCAACCGACAACATATTTGTGGAGGGATTGAATCTTCCAAAATGGATAGCCATTATTTTTCCAAATAAAAATGGAAGTTGTTTACAATAGTCTATTGAGAAAACCCAATGATGACACAAATGAACTACCAATAAAAGCAGGGCTTGTTACTGAACTTATGAGTATTGGGATTTTATGCATTGAAGAGCCTCACAAAAATGACCCAACATGATTGACATCATTGGAGGCTTAAAAAGAGCTAGAGAAAATTGGTTGTGTTTGCTTTAGTAATTTTTTGTATGCAGAAAAATTACTTTTTTAAGGTGGAAAAACTTATAATAAATCAATTGTGAACTACCTTTTAGGACAATGATCACTAACTCTTATGCATGAATGTGAGTTTATTTATCATATTCGTTCAAGAAAAAATAATCTTTACAAAATGACCACCTAGATATATAAAGAAAACAAATTCTTAACCAACCAAAAACAATGTTAAATCTTACTCCAAAATCTATAAATAAAAATACTATAAAATTAGGTATACAAATATATATGTAATATATTTTTATGGATAGAAAATTCAATTGAGTTGTTTCAATAAACTTAAATTCAAGTTGAAATTTCCATCTTAATAAAACATAGTACAAAACATGTTATAAGATAGTAAA